>OVBX01001117.1:0-28928 GCA_900406325.1 Erucastrum elatum | reverse complement strand
ATATATACATATAAGAAAATTTTAGAAAACCTAGAACTAAAAATTATATGATTTAAATTTAAAATAAATTTACTCATTTATAATAATTTTGAAATTATTTCATGATAAAACTCTGAAAATACACCTAAAATAAGTTTAAATAAAAATTTATATCAATTATATTTAGTACTCGTAAATAATTGACAAAATTATATATATCTTTAATACAAACCTTAATACAAAAAGATAATTTATATTAGTTTTAATACTTGAATAATTCTGTTCTCTCTATTTCATTACTATTAAATTTTGGATTTTATATAAATTTAAAACTATAATTTAATATTTTTTTATTGATTTATAACACTATGTTTTAAAAAAAACAGAAGTGTAATTTTAAAACGGAATCGTAAGCTTCTAACGTGTTTTTAAAGAGAATATTTTGAATGCATCTTGAAAGCGAAATTTCGCAAGTTTCCACAAGGTTTTGATTCCGATTCCGTTTCAGAAACCACTTCCAGCCGCAACCACAACCGCTTCAGTGCAAGATGGTAATGCACAATTCTTCCGGATATGCTTGCCATTTGGGCGGAGCCTTGCTGGATCATGCGATTACTAGTATTGAAGCTGAAGGAAAAAAATCTTTAATGCTTTGCAAATTTGCTGATCTTTAGGATATCAACTTATTATTTTTGAAAAAAAAAACTTATTATTTTTGAATGAGATTCTCAGTCTGGTGCGTGTTGTCTATGGCCTGACCACAGATGTTTTTTGTTCGTCGTAATTTAAATAATTTGACTTATGTAATTGATAAAAAGGGACCCCGAACGACTATTTTTAGAGGTGGGCGTTTAGATATCCATTCGGTTTGGATTGGATCTATTTGGGTTTCTGATTTTTGGAGTCAAAAATTTCAGTTTATTTAAGACATTTTTAAATTTCTATTCGCATTCGGTTCGGATGGTTCGAGTTCAGATAACTCATTTAAATTCTTTTTAAAATCTTAAAACTCACCATATAGTATAAATTTCTCAAAAATTATAAACAAAACAATATATTAGATGTAAATTTGAATAACATATGTCCGAGTGCCTAAATTTAACATATAAATTGGTTTGGTTTAATTAATTGGATAGATAATTAATAAATATTTGAAGTATTTTTGATATCTTGAATATACTTTAACTATTTTCGATATTTATTTTTGACTATTTATATATATTTTCAAGTATTTTGAACAATNTATACATTAAACTAAAAGTAATTAATATATATATCGAATAAATTCGGATACCTAAGCTAGTTCAGTTTGGATCGAATTTGGTTTTGGTTCTCTAAATACTATAATTGTGAACATGTACGATCTAATCAATTTCGATTTTGGTTCGGTACTATTTTTCCGGATCGGGTTCAGTTCGGTAGTTTGGATTCAGATTTTTTATCCGATCCTATAATTTTCTATAACGACTATGTCTATCCATCAAGATGACTCATACTTTGCTTATATGTTCGGATATTAAAAACTTTCAAGTTAATAAATTCTAATTCGTCAAATTTTTTTTTTAAAAAAAAATGGAAATCTAACTAATCAATCCTTGTATAATATGGGCCTAGCCGAAAAGCATAAATTAGACAAAGCCCATAGTGTCGAAGGAAGCCCATGAGATGTCGGCTCAGCATAGCTGAAGACGATAAGAGGTTTTAGTTTTGTCTTTTTGTTAATTTGTAATGTATTGTCAGTCAGCCATGTTTGCACAGTTATCTCCATCGCCGTCTCCTTCTCCGGCGAACTTATCCCACTTCGTTCACCGTCGTACCTTCCGAAACTCCACACTCGCAGTATCAGCTTCTCCTCCCACTGCAAACTCCTCTCGTCCACCAATTCAGGCAAACATCTTCACCTCATCAAACTCTACTTCCTCCTCTTCATTGTCTCATTTAAATTTCGCAACGTTTTCTCAGATTGTTGGAGGAAAGGACTCGACTTTCGATGCTACAAGGAAGAATGATTCAAAGGGTTTCACGTTAGAGCCAAATGAAGAGGAAATTGATTGGATGAATCTTGAATCTGATATTCGTCTATGGACTAGAGTGTTACGTCCCGTTCAAGTAAATTAATCAAATCAATCTATGGATTGGTGAAAGTTTGCTTTTTTCTTTCTTGTAAAGTTATGAACTTTGTTGGGTTGTGTTTACTCTACAGTGGTATCCAGGACACATAATGAAGACTGAAAAGGAGCTTAGAGAACAGCTTAAGCTGATGGATGTTGTGATTGAAGTCAGAGATGCTAGGATTCCCTTATCCACTACTCATCCAAAGGTTAGTGGGTACACGTGAGAGAGACACTTATGGATGAGTTTGGATACACTTTTTTTTTTGAACTCTTTTAGATCATTGTTCTGTAGGAGAAAGTTAAGTCTGTGACAGAAACGTTTTGTGTTGGATCAAGTCAATAATTGTGCCTGCTTTTGAGATTAAGGTACTTCTTTTGGAATTATGCATGTGGTGTGTTTTGTTGTAGATGGATGCGTGGCTTGGGAATAGGAAAAGGATATTGGTGCTGAACAGAGAAGATATGATCTCTAATGATGATCGAAATGATTGGGCTAGATACTTTGCAAAGCAAGGGATAAAAGTCATTTTCACAAATGGCAAACTTGGGGTGGTATGCTTTTTCAACAAGTTTTATCTCTTACTGTGGGATTAATTTTCTTTCTTGGAACAGTTTGGTTTAGTAGTTTATGAATGGTTGTTACAGGGAGCTATGAAGCTAGGTAGGTTAGCAAAAAGCTTAGCAGGTGATGTAAATGGGAAGCGGCGAGAGAAGGGTCTTCTCCCTAGATCAGTGAGTATTTGTATCTCTGATGTAGTATTTATATAGTTTTAGTCTTAAGCAATGTTCTAAAATTCGTTTAGGCTGCACCTAAGCAACAAATCTATTATTATAACTGAAACAATTTTAGATGTTAAAAAAAAACTGAAACAATTTAAAAAAAAATCCTATTTATGTTGTTCAAGTCGGTTTAAATAGGTATAAATATATTTTAATCGGTCTAAATCAATTTATGTCGATTTAAATCGATTAAATCAATTAACATTAGAGTGGATTATAAACTGGGTTTTAAATTGCGAAACGCGACTCAAGGCGACCAAGTAGTCGCCAAACGCCATGCGTAGCACAAAAGTAATTCAAAACACCTAATATAATACTCTCCTTTTAAGTTAATGAAAAATATGCATGTTTAAAACCAAAACACCAAGTCCACTATAGTTGAATACTTGAATCCCAATTAGTAATACAAGAATGAAAAACACCAAGTCTGAATAGCAAAACACCTACGTCTTAATAGCAAAACAACAACTCAAAATACCACATCAACACCAAGTCCTAAAACACTAAAACTCAGATTCAGATTTATGATCATAATACTCTTAACACATACTCAAACCGAAGTCATCAAACTCATCCTCTCAGCCATAATAAAACTTAAACGCAGAAGAGAAAAGCATGATCACAAGATATTTAGGAAGAGTTAAACGTGAGAGAGGAGAATAATATGATCACGGGATATATGATTTACTAAGCCAAAGTAGGTTTGATAGACTAGGTTTACACTAACCAAACTAGTTTGTGTAATATCAACATATCGTCGCTACAAGCGCCTTCGAAAGAGTATAAAAACGGTGAATAGCGACCGCCATGTGTATGTCGCTTGGCCATGGGGTACTGAGGCGATGAGACTATCGCTTCACCTCGCCATGGCCGACCAAAGTGGTCGCTTTTGTAAACCAAGATT
The DNA here is from genome assembly GCA_900406325.1 of Erucastrum elatum. Classification (NCBI taxonomy): domain Eukaryota; kingdom Viridiplantae; phylum Streptophyta; class Magnoliopsida; order Brassicales; family Brassicaceae; genus Erucastrum; species Erucastrum elatum. The sequence goes on along the minus strand of OVBX01001117.1, from coordinate 25,151 downwards.
ATAAATAATTCAAGTATATCATATTCATTATCAAATTTTCTATAAATAGGTGATGAGAGTGTGTTCTCTCCAATTTTATTTCTTTTTAGTTTATCTAATTTTATCAAAGTATTTTTTAATAAAGCACAAAAGTTTTAAATCGTAACGAAATATAAAATAGATAATAAATAAACAAATAATATGTCTAGGCGCTAGTGTTCGGTAGTACTAGTAGAGCTTCTAACTACAGCCTAGTTATTTCTTGAACATTGGTTTTAAGTAAACTTCATATTATGCAGGTTAGAGCTGGAATCATTGGATATCCTAATGTTGGAAAATCATCTTTGATCAATCGTTTATTAAAGCGCAAAATCTGCGCAGCAGCACCAAGACCAGGTGTAACTAGAGAAATGAAGTAACGAACGTTTTTGTCTTTAACAACATATTCTAAAATCCTTGTCTTAATCTTTGTCACTGGTCATTTCTCATATCATACTGTAAAACAGATGGGTGAAGCTTGGGGATGGTCTTGATCTGTTGGATTCACCTGGAATGCTTCCTATGCGTATTGATGATCAAGCAGCTGCTATTAAACTCGCGATTTGCGATGACATTGGAGAAAAAGCTTATGACTTCACAGATGTTGCTGGAATCCTTGTGCAGATGCTGGCACGGATTCCGGAAGTAGGCTCAAGGGCGCTTTTCAACCGGTACAAGATTCAGCTGGACGGAGGCTGCGGTAAAAAGTAATGAAACTTGTTCACAAAAAAGATTCTCATTTTTATGGTAACTATTGTTCATCATGGCTTCTTCTTGATTCTATGCTCTCTGTGTCTCTTTTGTAGATTTGTGAAGACGCTTGGTTTAGACTTGTTTGGTGGAGATAGTCATCAAGCTGCATTTAGAATACTGTCTGATTTTCGCAAAGGGAAATTTGGGTATATCTCGTTGGAGAGACCTCCACTGTGATCAAGTCTGTGTATAGATTTACAATGCTCAAAGTTATGAAGTTAAATTCATAAATATGATGCATGTGTGTATTTAGATTTCCTTAAATGCTGAATATGAATGGTGGTATAACACTTGTTCCAAAGTCCAATATGTATGCATATTTTGTTTAATGTAAAATCAAGAAGTTGAATAATATAACAGACTGATCGTAATACTTATCAGAATTTCAAAATGTTATGGTAGTCCAACGGATTGAAAATTCTATTTCAAACGAAATTTCAGGGCGATTCATGGCTATATGATATTAATATAGCTGGACTATATTTTCTGAGTTATTTATTAGATATTAACATAAAACCAAATGAAATTTAATTTTTTGATTTTTGAGGTACATGATATTTTTTTGGGCAAACATGATATTTATAGTTGCAAAATCTTAACACAAAATTGCATAAAATATTAATGTTAATCTGAGAAAACCAAACTTTGGTGAATATTTCTCATATTTATCAGTAAATTGTTAATATAATTATATGTTAATACATTTAAAGAATAAAAATTAAAATACTGTTGTCGACCAAGTAAACCAAAGATAATAGAGAAACAGCCGTTGGACTCAAAAGTAGGACCTACCAATCAATCTTTTTTTTTTTATGAAAAGTCGTCGACCAAGTTCCACTTCTTCAAGATCTACTCTTGTCCTCGTCCATTTATTTATATATTAAAAAAAAATTAAAAAACAAAATGAGTTAGAAAATCAGAACGTTGGGCCATCTTTCGAGATCCGATTTAAAAACTCTCTTCTTTGATTGATCTCCTCATCTCCCCCCAATCTTCAATAAACTAGCCGTTACATCTCTCTCTCTCTAAACTCTCTTTCTCTTTACCTCCATCAATGGCTGCTTCTGTAGAAACTCCATCACCTAATCATACTAATACTATCAAGGTAAGCTTTTCTGTTATGAAATTTAGGTAATCATTCAAAACTGAAGATCTGTTTTTAACAGGAAAGTGGAAGCTTGATCATGGTTTCTGAGACTTCTCCATCCTCTGAGAAGCGTCTCTGGAGCAGTCTTCGTAACAGGATAGATGTTCTTCTCGATGAAAACAGCAAAGACCACAAACCCATCTCCAACTCCCCATTGGTAGCTCAAAAGACTGTTGGAGAATCAGAGAGAGCAAAGAGATTGAAGAACGATTCAATGCTTCTGCTTAAAGGGTTCGACTCTGTTTCTAATACTCTGTCTCAGCTTTCTAGCAATCTCGACAACGCTCTTCAGGTAAAACTGAAAAATTCTATTAAAATGATTTGCTCATTCTCACATGATTGATGATACATTGTGTGATTCTGTAAACTCAGGGAGTTAGAGAGTTAGCTAAGCCACCTACATTGTCTGAGATACTCCACTCTAATCTCAAAGCTGATCAGATACAACACCAAGAAGAAGAAGAAGAGAGTAAAGGGAAGAAGAGGAAACACGAGTCTGATGCTGAGCTAAAGGAAGATTCTTCAGATGAAGATGAGAAGAGACCTAAAGAGAGGAAGATCATGAAAAGGGCTAAGAATGTAAAGTCTCAAGTCTCTAAAGTCTCTGTCTTTTATACTTCTTTTATTCAAAGATTGAATAGATTCTTCTTGCAGATTGCGATATCAATGGCAGCAAAGGCAAGTTCGCTTGCAATAGAGCTTAAATCCATAAAATCCGACATGAGTTTCATCCAAGAACGTTGTGGATTGCTTGAAGAAGAGAACAAAAGACTCAGAGATGGGTTTGTTAAAAGTGTTAGACCTGAAGAAGATGATCTGGTACTGTACAACCTCTAAGAAGCACTCTGTTTTGTGCTCTGTTTTGCTCTGTTTTTAAATGCTTTTGATTTTGGATTATAGGTGAGGTTGCAATTAGAGGTGTTGCTTACGGAGAAAGCGAGGTTAGCAAACGAGAACGCGAATTTGGTTAGAGAGAATCAGTGTCTGCGCCAGATGGTGGAGTACCATCAAATCACATCTGAAGATCTCTCTGCTTCTTATGAACAAGTGGTTCAAGGTTTATGCTTAGATTTCTCATCCCCTCTTGCTGAAATCGATTATGAAAAAGAAGAAGAGGAAACGAGAGCTCTTGACGTCTCAAAATCCCTCATCGAGAGCTTTGAACAAGCAGAAGAAGAAGAACAACAACATTGATAAAGAGACATTCTTGCGCAGTTTCTTAGTCTCCAAGATAAAAAAAAAGTTGTAATATCGTTCCACTGTTTGTTGTAATAATTGGGTTTGGTAATTTATTTATTTATTTATTTGGGTTTGGTATTTGATTAAGCCATACGCTTTTTGAGCAGTTTCTTGGTCTCCAAGATAACTATTTCCGCTGTTTGTTGTAGTAATATTAATAGGGTTGAGTATTTGATTAAACCAAAAGCTTTTGAGTCAGTTTCTGGGTCTAGAAGATATATTTGTAATATCTTTCCTCTGTTTGTTGGGGTTAGCTTTAACCTGGAAGAAGTAACAAGTCATCTTTCAAGAAAATGAATGATGCAGAATACATCAGTATGATTTCCATTTTTCCATTGTAGCTGGTGAATAGTTTTAGGAATTAATTAGGAAGATTTTATTTCAAAAATGCATTTCAGCTGCACCCCTATTTTTAAGTTAAAAACTAGTGATATATTGAAAATTAGTACAACGACCCCGGTAACATTTGCTCATAGCTAACTTAAACCCATGACTTATTTGTTGACCCCAATGAGCTTTGTGACTGAAATCTCGACCACCATTTATTAGCTTGGAGGGGAAGGTTGCAGGCTTAGGGAATCCATGAAGCCTTTTGTTCATATTTAGGGAGGAGTGATGATCCGTTTTCTCGAGTTCCGAAATACTTTTCGTTGAAGAATGTTCTTCCTTTTTTGGCTGTAGCCTGTAGGTATCAATTTTTTTAATTATTTTTTGGTCATCTTTTCTTATAATTATATTTGGTTATTTTTTTGTTGTAAGAAATTGTATTTGGTTCTTATATCTATAGAATGATGATGTTAAATGATACTCCCTCTGTTTCTGAATAAGTGTCATTCTGATATTTTTCATGCAGATTAAGAAATCATTTAATTTTGTATGTTTTCCATATAAAAACACTATTACCCATACACTTACTTCTATTTCAACCAATAGAAAAACAATCTGCAGAATAAAATCAATAAATTCTGCATCGAAAACATAAAACGACACTTATTTTGCAACGAAAAATTGCCTCTACAATGACACTTATTAAAAAACGGAGGGAGTATGTGAGAGGTTTTTTTTTTTGCGAGAGGTTGACTAACTGAAAAACCTACTTCGACTCTTCTTGTTGGGTAGTTATGACTTGTGTAAGCTTATGTAAGCTTCAAAGACTTGTGTCCAAAGTGGGTTTGTTCACTTTCAACAGTTAGTCAACTATTTTAACCATTTTCCAACATATTCTGATTTGCATATCTTTATTAAAAAATAGGTGTTCAGAGTTTCAACTGTTATTATTAAAATTTTAGCTACTCACTAAATCATTTAGAGACACATGTTCGGTTATAATGACAATAATAATGTTGCTTAAAAATTTTTATTTGAATCTGACTGTGATAAAATATTTTCTTTAGAAGTGTGGTTTTTAAACCTAAATATGAATATTTTTCATGGTTTTAGTAGTCACCAAATATTATAGGAGATTGTAACCTTTTAAGGTGTTAGGTAAACTATATTTGGGTTTTTATAAAACAATGGATGTGTTGGAATCTTGTTCTTCCTTTTATTTTAATTTTTAAGTACATGGTTAATTGTAAAACTATAATTAGCAGGTTTGAGCACCCACTTTGTAATAAGTAATAACTAATCACTAAAGTTCCCTGCTCGATTAGGTCTCTCTACTGAAGTTTGATGTTGAGCCCACTTGGGGTAAGAATAAGATCAACTAATATAACTTTCTAATTTTTTTTTGAAGAACTTGCGATGGTTGGTGAAGGTTGTTAGGAAGAAGTGGCGCCGTTGGTCATTTGGTTTTAGTTTTTATTTTATGAACCATATAATGTAAAGGATAGGACGACCATTAATAGAAACTTACATTTTCTTTTGTTCATTTGTAGTATCGTAACTAGCTTTTAAAGATACAATTTTACAGCAAAAACTTGAATCTATTTTTCCTCAAGGTTTATGTTTCTCAATTCTTTTCTTTTTTATAAACTTTGGATAGGATGACATATTCAATAAGTGGTCACAAAAAAAAACAAGAATGAGATTAACAAAAAAAAGTCACGCGAAAAAAAAATCGAATTCTAAGAGAATAGAAAATTTATTGTTTAATGTGATAGAAAACACTTTTCTACTACTTAATTAATTGGTTTAGGTAGGATTTTTTTTTTCCATTGAAACAACTTGATTAAATAATTAAAGAGGGGCGTTTACTCAATACAATCAACCCACTCCCAGACATGATCACCTTAATCTTTCTTAGAAACTATATAATTTTATTTTGTCAACATAAATATTAATTTTATATCTAGACAGAACAATATAATACACTTCTCAAATGTTTTGAAGTAAAAAACTAAATTTTACAATGCAACTTAAATCGATATTGATGTTTTCATGTAGTTTCTATGAACAATGTGAGTCATAGTTAAAGTTAAAAATTTATATTGTAGAATTTATGTGAAAAGAAATGAAAGTGATAGTCTGATAACTTATTGGCTCTATCTCACCATTACTACGCGGTTCATGTAAACATCTTAAGTCACAAGTAAAACACACACACATATATATATATATACATATATATATATATATATATATTTTTTTTATCTAACTTAAATTTTACTTACATAATTTTTTGGTATTAATTTTCTTATAAAAAAGAAAAATTATAGTCTACTAATTTTTATTGGCATTACCACAAGATTACAACTTGGTTCATATAAACACTGTTAATCTTAAGTACAACTTCAAACTTTCTAAAACTATATTATACTAGTTTTCATTAGTGTTGTCGTTACCACAGGGTTTATATGAACAATGTGAATCATAATTAAACATTTAAACTTTCTATAGCTGAATTTATATATATATAAATTATGGTCAAATAGTTTTCATTATTGTTGACGTTACAACATAATAATCATGCGATTAGATCGAATAATGAGTTAGAGATAAATCTAAAGCTTTCTATAGCATAAGAAAGAAAAAATACAGTTCATATTTTTCAATTAAATGTTACCACACAATTATCACGCGGTTTATATGAACTTAAAACTTTCTATAATAAAATTATAGAAAATAAAGTCTATTTTTTTTTTAATATTGACGTTACAACACGGTTCACGGTTCATATGAACAATGTGAATCGAAGGTAAATTTAAAATTTATATAAAACAAAATTGTAGTCAAATATTTTTCATTAATGTTGGCGTTACTACACGATTATCACGCTATTCATTTGAACAGAGTCCTAAGTAAAATTAAAACTTTCTACGATAGAATTTATTAAAAAATCAAAAGTATAGGTCTAATAGTTTTCTTAATGTTAACTTTGAAAAAAAATTGAAAACTTTTTGTATAGAAAAAAATATTATCTATTAGTTTTCATTAATGTTGGCATTACTACATGATTACCAAGCATTTTATGTGAATAATTGACCAAAAAGGATATTATGTGAGTAAAATGGTAGTTGTTTAATTTTTTGTTTATATTGAAAATTTGAAATAAAAGGGTGTGTAACTGTAGCTTCATCCTTTTAATAACTAAAAATAAAAATTTTAAAATGAAATCATTAATGTTCTTTATCTGTTGTCAACAGAAAAAAAAAATTCTCTTTAGCTAAAAAGTAAAAAAATTAAATGGTGGCATTAACCTTATAGTATTATCCAAAAATAATAATACCAAGTTTGTCGTCATCGTCTCTCCCTCTACTTTCCAAACTCATCGTGAGTAATATTTATAGTTAAGATTCAGGTTAGAAGTTGGGCAAAATCAAACCTCTTCTCCTCTTTCTTTTTCTTTGAGGACCAAGAAAATTTCCCGTTGATCCTCTCTTGATGTTCTTCTTCTTCTTACAAGATTAATTCAAAGTCATTTAACTTTTAAAAAATGGGTGACATCATCGGTCACAATGATAGGGAGATATGGTTACCCTCTCATGTTCTCCAAGATCCCTTGGTTGATCATTCTGACAAACATCAGGTTTATATAATCTCTTATCTAAGTTTTACTAATTGATTATTATCATGTTAGTTTGATCTCGTTTTGTATCAAAATCGTTCTTACCTTATTATTTTCTCTCATACAGTTGCATAACTCCTTCATCAACCACAACAACCATGTCAGCGGTGGATTCCGTCGACCCGGTGCACCACCTTCAGATTCCTTCAGAGAAACTTCTCCTTGGGTAATTTATTTAAATGACCTTTTCTCAATATTTTTGTATTTTAAAATCTTTTATCGATATTGTTAGAAATATCTTTTCAGGAATTCCCATATACTTCAATTTATTTTACTTTTTGTTGTTCAAAATAAAATTATCTTACGTTTTGTTAATATTTATGTTATGAAGAACTATAATACATTACAAAGGCAGCAAAACAATTGGCAAATGAGTAAAAGAGAGGACCAAATGCAAGCATTTTTCTTAGTTCCGCCGGGCCGTAAAGCTTCTGGCACCGGAGTTTTTCTTCCGGCCACAGCTTGTCATCTGCCAACCAAAAAAACAGGTTATTATAAATGAATTATATACTAATTAGACTCATGAATGTATTTATTTAATGTTATAAACTTTTTTTGTTATGACAAAAAAATTGCCTGCAGCTTCTACAACGGTGCTTCTCCCTGTGCGTGTTGTTCAAGCTCTCAATCGCAGCGTTCACAACAAGCGTATTCATGTTTCTCCCCGTTCAGGTTTATTTTTTTGCTCATCAGTCTCTTTCTTTCTAATGCATCACGTTAAGTAGAAAAATTAATATTTAAATATATACTTTATTTTGTTTTAAATGTAGAAATGGCAGAAAATGATTCGAAGAAGAAGAGCGAGATGGTAGAAACACCAGTGAACACTGGAGGCGAAACTCTGATTGATTCGCCGGAGAAACTTCTCCCAGAGGAATGGATTTATTGATGGCCAATGTTACTTATTAATGTGAATGAATAGAATCAAATAAAAAAGAAAATTAAAGATTGTAATGTGGATTCTTGTGTCGTGTATGGTTGCCATTGGGTTAGTGTAATATACCCAAATAAGATCAAAATCCGTTTGTGACTTGTGCATATTCATTTTGGTTAAAAGGTCGAATCAAGAATGAATTAGACTTCTTCATTTGATGCAAGAGTTAACATATAACTTATTCTAGGCCTCTTCTTTTTTGGCACAAAACTTTTGGCTTCTAACATGGAACCTTTTTCTTGGTAAGTAGAGAAAAAAATTCATAAATGGAAGTTACATAATACAATAACAAACAAATAATTTGAATATAAATTAATTTCTATTTTTTCTCACTAAAATGATTTAATTGTGACACCAGTATAATTGTGGAAGACTAAACAGATGAATGTCAAATAAATATGCAAGCGAACATTGCAAAACACACTAATCAGGGGTAAATATTAACTTGCGCAAAAGTAAAATTAAATTAAATTGATGATATTTGGTGAGATGAAGATACAGTTATGTTTTAGGTTTCATCAAAAAAAATCTGTAGTTCTTCAAAGAATATATATGTCTTTGGATATAGTTATAAAATTTCTCTGAAAATAAAAATATAATTTTAAAATAGAAGAAAAAATAGAGAAAGAAATATATATGTTTTGAAGTACATTTTTCGTATCCTAACATTTAGAGATGAAACGAGTTGAACTTGCTCTTACTATTTCCATGGGAGATTAGTTGGTTTCTCCCCTGTCAATTAATAAACCATGGCAGAAGTGTGTTTTTGTTTTGTGGGATTGTTTTGGATAACTAAAATTAATGTGGGCCTTTTCTGTAAATAGAAAACAAATCGGAGAAGATTGCAAATATTTTGAAGAAATTCGAGACACGGCGGTGTTAAACAGAGTCTTTAAATCTCTTTAAAACACCCAATTGTTTTTTTTAATCTTTCTTCCTCCTCCCGCTCCCTCCCGTATTCCCCTTCTTGCCATTGCTACTGTCTCGAGGAGCTCTCCCTACAAAAAAAACTTAGATCTCTTCTATTTCGTCCTTCCTCTCTCGTCATGAAGCTCGTAAGGTATGTAATTTTCCCGATTTGAGTAATCTTTTCTTGGTTCGCTGATTGAATTTTGATTTTATTGGCAGGTTTTTGATGAAACTGAACAACGAAACAGTTTCGGTAGAGCTTAAGAACGGAACCATAGTTCATGGAACCATCACAGGTACACACTCTTCTCCTTCTCGCTCTCGATTCGGTTTTTAGGGTTTTTGCTTTGCTTCGTGTTTCCATGGACCTGTGTTGGTTTTAGCTTTCGTATTGACAAAACTGGCAGTGTTGAATTTGTTTTGCCATAGGAATGCTTTGTCGGTTACAATTCAAACTGAGTGAACAATGGTCGTGTGAGATGCAGATGATTACACTAGTTTAATTATTTCTCATTGATCAGATAGGTTAGTTTTTTCTTCTGCTTGTACGAACACTCTGTGTCTGTGAGCTTAGCCAGAGTGTCTGATTTTAACCTAGAACTGAGTGCACTGCTCGAGTCAGGTGTAGATGTAATTATATATCACCACTCACCGGTTATTATCTACTTTCTATGGCATAATGCAGGTGTAGATGTTAGCATGAACACGCACTTAAAAGCAGTGAAACTCACTTTGAAAGGGAAGAATCCAGTCGCTTTAGACCACTTAAGTGTCAGGGGAAACAACATTCGCTACTATATTCTTCCAGACTCCTTGAATCTCGAGACTTTGCTGGTCGAAGAAACACCAAGAATCAAACCCAAGAAACCAACAGCAGGTAACATAAGCATCTTTCTTTCTCCACTTCTCTGTTCATTCTTAACCTTGCCTTTTGGTTTTATTGCTTGCCTCTTCTCATCATCTTTTCGTTGTTGTCCATTAGTATCAGGAAAAGTTCCACCAGGTGGTCGTGGACGTGGGCGTGGAAGAGGTCGTGGACGTGGTGGTCGTTAAACATTATACAGTGATCCGAAGTATGATCTATCTTGTTGTCTTTGAACTTTTCATGAATTTTGAGATTTGATACGTTATTGCAAAACTAATCAAACACGGAAACAATCAATTCCATTTATTACTGAGTTCATTACATTATTACACAATCTGATAAGACTCAAAAAGGTTCGAGATTATTGGTTTTGACCTTTTTCAAGAATCTGATAAAAGTCACAAATTAAACTAAGATAGAGCCGTTCATCACAGTCACAGCTTTGCCAGTGAGCAAGACCCTCTGCTTCGATTTATCATAATGAACCTTCAGTTCTCCACTCCTACGTGAAGCCTAGAAAAATATTTACTGAATTATTAAACTCTGTGATGCTTCTTAGTTTTCAAAATGTTAGCAAGTTACAGAGTGAGAGAGGAGAGTCACCACGTAAGCGATGAAATCACATTTGTTCAGCTTGAGACTCCAGTAATGTGCTAATGCACAATGTGCACTTCCACAGACAGAGTCCTAAAGGAACAAGCGAAGAGGTAATGCAAGAGAAGCAAGTAAGAAGAGGAGAGTTGATAAAAGCTTCTGCCCATGAAAAATGCAGCGATTAGTTTCTTAACCTCATTGAGTCCTAGTTTAGGAGCAAAGAGTCGACTGCAGAAATCATAAGCAGATCCTTCAGGAGCAGCAGCGGTAACAATCATCACTTTGCCAGGGCATTTCATGATATCCTCAGTTCTTGGCTGCAACTCAGCCACAGCCTCCCAAGATGAAAGTACAACCTGATATCATATAGGATAAGAAACACTTAGAACATAATAAAACAAGCCAAGTTTACCAAAACCTATTTGAATATGCATTAACCATGATTTGATCTGTTGAAGTTGATTTAGTAGCTCCCTTCAAGGGTTTAAAGACAAGTTTATCTTTTGTAGTTCCTCTGATATCAACAATGGTAGCTCCGTTCAAAGCTTTAGAGAACATGGAGAAATCATTGGAGCTGTACTCACAAGTTGTAATCACTGGGAAGTTCATTTCTATCAAGAAAGATTCTTTGGCTTCACAATCATCGACCCTTTTAGCAGTTAGAATCCCCGAGTGGGTAGAAAACTCAACCGTCTCAGAAGAACCAACCAAACCGTTTGAGAAGAGAGTATGAGCCGATGCTAATGTTCCATGACCACATATATCCATCTGTCAAGAAGAGTTGAGCTTTTGTCAACACAATCAAGATTCTAACAATGAAAATGCTTCCAGCTTTTGTCGATTTTAGAACAACCTCTTCGGTTTCTAAACATGTATGTTTATGTACTTTTACACATTAAGAAAACATTAAGTTTTGATGAAGAAATGTATTATTTTCTGTATTTACTAGTTTTTAATAATTTTATATAAATTGTATTTTAGTGTTATTATTAATTAACTAGGTGTTTTGTCTGCACATGCAGACATAATCATTTCACGAATATTTATTAGTTTGTATCTTTTAATTTAAATATTCTCGAAAAGTTCAATCATCAATTTTTTTTTTCTGTGAGACAGTTTTTATCAAAATATATATGCTTATTACTGAGTCAAGTTTTTTTAAAAACACTCACATTTTAAAAATATTTTTAAACATATCTTTATAGAAATGTTTTTTAATTATTATTTAATTATGAAATGTATTTATCTTAATGTTTAAAAATTATAATAGACAAATATTATTTCCAAAAAAAAAATAAATAAATAAATATATATATATATATATATATATATATATATATGTAATAATGATATTATTTTCAAACTTATGATTTACAATAAATAATTTCACCAATATTTTCAAAATATTTAGAGGATCTCTTATGTTTTAAATTATTTATCTTTCTTCTTTGCAAACTTGTTTTCTGTATGTTCTAATACGACAAAGTATTGATTTACTGGAATATAAACATGGGCATTTATGGTAGCAAATATTAGCAAAATTTAAAATTATTAGAAACATTTTTTTTAAAAATAATAAACACTAATAAATTAGAATAATAAATTTTATATGATATCTATGAGTCTATATTAACAAAATTCAAAAATATATTTTTTAATACCAATATATATATATAATCCTTTAATGATATTTAAAAGTAGATTTTTATATAATATAAATAAGATATTGTCAAATAGTTGTGTAGATGATAATTATCATATTTTTAAAAATATTATTCATATATATAAATATCATTAAAATTAATTATTAAAATCACTGACTTACCTAAAATTGAATAGAATTTTTATATAATAAAAAGATAATATCAATTATTTATACAGCTCAAATATTGTAATTACCATGTTTCCAAATTTGTTTATTATTAAAAGACATTCAAAAATATTTTTTTTAAAAACATTTATAACTTGTGTATGCATTGAATACAATAGTTACCATATTTTGAATTTACATTATGAGTTGTGGAAGAAAAAAAAACACAACCGGAGGAAAATAGTAGGAACAAAAGAAGCAGGAGCAACACATCACGGGAAATTTATATTGCGTGTATTTAAAAAATTTAAAAATATATATTTTTTAATATGAGTTTCATAAAAATAAACGCAAAAATATATTATTTAAATTAATATATTAATAAATCAAACTAAAACTAATAATAAAATAATATATAAGTATAATTAACTAAAATCATGGAGAATATAATAATTCAAGCTAAGAACTAATAAAAATATAACAAATAAAACAATATTAGCTAAAATTATGGAGAAGCTAACAACTAAGCAGAATCACTTCATAAATAATAGTATTGCGTGTATTATTATATTGCGTGTATTTAAAAAATTTAAAAATATATATTTTTTAATATGAGTTTCATAAAAATAAACGCAAAAATATATTATTTAAATTAATATATTAATAAATCAAACTAAAACTAATAATAAAATAATATATAAGTATAATTAACTAAAATCATGGAGAATATAATAATTTAAGCTAAGAACTAATAAAAATATAACAAATAAAACAATATTAGCTATAATTATGGAGAAGCTAACAACTAAGCAGAATCACTTCATAAATAATAGTATAGATAAAAATTTCTGTAAAACATGAAACACATATTTTTGCATATTTTTCTTGTTAAAGAAAATATTTATTTTTCTGAAATAGAAATAATACAAAGAATACAGAAAGATAACCTAGAAAAAAATATGAATCAACAATAAAGTAAACCATGTGGATTACTCTTAATTATTTTAATAGTATCCGAAAATTAATCTGAACAGATACCGAACCGAAAATACATGATGTGCAACCAAACTTAAACTTTACAAGTACCAAATTGGGTCTAGAGTATCTCCAATCAGAAGAACCGCAACTGAAAAAAAACAACCCAAGTAGACCTGAATCGAAAAGAACCAACCCAAACAAATTCGATTCAAAAAGAACCGATTCATATCCGACCTAAAAACATGAATATCCAAAACTAGAACTCCATGTATTCTATTTTCTATTTTTTTATTTGTGATTTTAAGTGTAATGTCTTTTTTTGTCATCAGGTGTCATTTCTTTTTGTTTACAATCTTTATTATTAGTTTTGCGGCATTTTAAAGTAATATGTAAATTTAAATGTCAAAATTAAGATTTAAATTTTTTAATTTCAGTTATTAATTTTAATAACGGAAACATGCTGAAGCTACTAACCCTGCTCTCTCTCTCTCTCTCTCTCTCTCTCTCTCTCTCTCTCACACACACACACACACACACACACACACTTCCTCCTAAACATGATCTGAGCATCTTCATAACCAACATGAACCAACACCTCGCCCTCCATGTTTGATAATTCAACGTAAGTACTGTCCCTGCAAGCACGAATTGCTAAACTCCACGGGCTCTCTTTTCATCATACTCCAATAAAACCAACTTGCTTTTCTTTCAACCCATACCAGGAGCAAAAATCTTCGTCTCCATACAAAACTCAACACGCCACAAAAACACCAGCAACACCTAAAACCATGGGAAATCAAAGCAACAAACCACTCCTCTCTAACACACCTCAGAAACGCGTTTCTTTCGAAGAGATGCAGGAAAGAAGACGTAAGGGTCTGTGTATGTATTGTGAGGAACCGTTCACTCCTGGTCATCAACTTACGCACCGGCGTTCCAAGCTCCTGTTCTTGGAAGCTGATCCGACAAAGTTTGATGAAGAAATTCTTTACTAAACCGTTCACTCCATGTTTGTATTAATTTTCTATGTTATTCTTCTTGTTCAAATATATTCTAATGTTTCTATAACAATTTAGTAATGTTTTGTGTTGTCATTGTAGATCTCAAAATATTTTTTGTGCATTTGTTAGCATTTATATATTTTGGTTTGCATAGTGTATTCATCTTTAAATTATTTATAGCTCTCAACTCTATATATTTATCTTATCTTTTTTCATAAAATAGAGTTATATTGTAAATGTGAATCTCTCCATTGTCTGATTATGCTATAAAATTTCTATATTTTAAGGAAAAAATGTAATGGAAATATATTTTCATCTCTTTATTAATAACCAAAAATACCACATCTCTATGTTTTCCTCTAAAAATAAAGGAACTCTTATTAATAAAGAGATGAAAATATCTTTCCACTACATTTTTTCTATAAAATATAGAAATTCGATAGCAGAATCAATGTTGAACATATCATATAATTTTTTTTGCCAATAAACTAATAATTCGCTTTCTCTCAAACTCAAACCTAAACGACGCAGTATTAAAACACTAACCCTTGGCCAAAATAGACTATTGGGACTTCCGTAAAAAAATATTTAATTATAGGAAAATAATAAGATTGTTTTTACAATTCTCTTTTCTCTCTTGCTTAGAATTTTAATAAGAAAAATATTTAGATTTATTATAGAATAATATGCTATAATCTCAGGTTTTTATAATTCATTTTAAAAACAACTAATGTTTTCTTTCATAATTCTGTTTTTCACGATTTTTAAAAGGAAAATTAGAATTTCTTTAAAAGGAAAATTATATTCATATAGCTTATACAATTTTATTTGTTTATTATTTAAAAAAAAGGAAACTTATTATTAAATAATTATTAGTATAGAATTATTTTTCCTTTACAATATTTGGTTTAAAATTCAAAAAGGAAAAAAAAACTATTAAATAGCTATTATCATTCTATTTGTTCAAGATTTTTTTTTAAAAAGGAAAATTATTTTCGTATAGCTTTTACATTTTTTGGTTATAAAATGGAAAATAATATTACATAATTATTTGTATGAATTTTTTTTTGTTTGAAATATTTTGTTTAAAAATTAAAAAGAAAAAATACTATTAATTAACTATTTTATAAAATTATTATTTAACACATGTCACTTTTCTAAATATACAGTTGTCATGTGTAAAAACATTTAGTGAAACATGGACTATTGGAACTTCCATATAAAATTAGTTAATTATCAAAAAATAAAAAGATCTTTTTTACAACTCTCTTTTGTTTATAATTTTAATAAGGGAAAGTATTTAGATTTATTATAAAATGTTTTTTTTTGTATTTTCAGGTTCTTAATTTTTTGGTTATAAAATGGAAAATAATATTAGATAATTATTTGTATGAAAATTTTTTTTTGTTTGCAATATTTTGTTTAAAAATTAAAAAGGAAAATAATATTAATTTACTATTTATATAAAATTATTATTTAGCACATGTCACATTCCTAAATATACAGTTGTCATGTGTAAAAACATTTAGTGAAACATGGACTATTGGAACTTCCATATAAAATTAGTTAATTATCAAAAACTAAAAAGATATTTTTTACAAATCTCTTTTGTTTATAGTTTTAATAAGGGAAAATATTTAGATTTATTAAAAATATTTTTTGTATTTTCAGGTTCTTATAATTCGTTTTAAAAATTTTAAACTACTATTTTTCTTTCAAAATTCTGTTTTCATGATTTAAAAAAGGAAAATTAGAATTTCTTAAAAAGTAAATTTATTTTAATATAGCTTATAAAATTTTATTTGTTTATTATTTAAAAAAACAAAATTGTGTTTAAAACTTAAAAAGGAAAAACTACTTTTAAATAACTATTATAATTCAATTTTCGTGATTTTTTAAAAGGAAAAATTATTTTGTATATATTTTAAAATTTTCTTTTTGGATATAAAAAATATTAAATAATTATTTTTATGAATTTTGTTTTTATAATATTTTATTTAAAACTTAAAAAGGAAAAATATTATTAATTAACTATTTATATAAAATAATTATTTAACACATGTCACAATCTTAAATATATAATTGCCACATGTCACAATCATGTTAATTAGTAACTTTTAAAATCAAGCTTTATATAATAAGATATATATATATATATATATATATACATATACATATATGTGTGTGTAGCCTTACGACAATTAAAAACACAATCAATAAACTATTTTCCAAGCTATTTCTTATTTCTCAACAAACTAAGTTCTTACAAGAGCTTTGCATTCAAATTCAGTCTTTCGAGTTGATCCTTCTTAACTTCGCGATCATCTCCTACGTCTGTCTTTGCCCGTTCATTGAATCCGTAGTAGGATTTCTAGTTTGGGATCTATCTATCTCGGTTTCTATCTCAAGTCATTTTCCTTTTTTAGATCTCCAGTGATCCCTGTTGACTGGTGGAGTGTGGCTTCGTCAGGCGGCTCCTCCATCCCGAATTTGTTTGTTTACTTGTGCTTTCATGTCTTCGTGGGTGGTTCGGAAGTGCATTCTTGTCCTTCTCGCATGGCACCTCGTCGGATGGGTTTCTCACAACCCAAAGTTCAGAAGGTGTGGCTTGGTCCGTCTACGATGGTGCGTCTGTGGATTCTCTGGGTTCGTCTTGTGTCGTATACGGTTTCTCGCTTTGGCGTGTGCTTCAATGGCTTGGTTCTTCGTTTCAGATTCATCTATGGCTTGGGTTCTATCCATGTTCGTGGTGCTATCTTCTTGCATGTCTTTACTCTCGGCGCTCCCTCTAGGCACTTGTGGTGGTTTATGTCACGAAAAACCACCTCGAGTCTTATTTGGTGTCTTTTAATCGGTCATCCTTCATCACCTATGTTCAGCGCATGTCTTGTTCTTCAAGCCGGTCAGAGTTCTGGTTCTCAGAGACCGTCCATGGCGAGTCTTTCTACCTCTCTATGTTGTCTTGGGTTAGGTGTGGCTCGTGCTTCCATGGTTTGAACTCATCATCCCAGTACTAGATCCAATCTCCCATGTGTTCTGCTTTCTAGTGGATGTGTTCTTCCGACTTGTGCTTAGGATCCATAATGCATATTGTTGAGTTGCAGCAGCCATCAACCTGCTTTCTATATGCTTTTCTCTATTTTTCGGATTCCATGCTTTATCGTCTGAAATCAAGCCTCAAGTCAGTGTGTCGACTACGACCTACTTGTATCTCTGGTCTGGTTGGGGTTCTGACAAGAGAGATGGACTTGCTGAGGATGGTAGGTTCCCCTTGACTAGGTTTTCTATCTCAATTTCCTTTAATTATTTGCTATTTGGTTAAGAAAGTGAGTGCTGTGTGGATCGAGCAGCTGTATGTTGGTGGTCTTGTTCCGGTTCCCATTTCTTGAGTTAATTTTAAAATCAGTTTAATAGTTTATTTGTAAAAATTTAATGACGGATTTTGATTTAATTTTGACGGGGCTTAGGTACTTAGAGTCTTTTCCGAGTCTTAAATATTTGAATCGACTCGGGCCCTCTATGTAGCTAAAAGTTACATGCATTTCGTAGTTGTTTTAGTTATAGATCTGAACTGATCCGGCGGATTCAAAATAAACCGATCCGAACTCGAACCAAACATTTCTAAGTATCTAGTTGGATTCAAATGTCTAAGATTCAAAAAAAAAAAAACAGATCTAAAAGAATCGACTTGAATCCAACTCAAAGACTCGAATGCCCATGATTTAACATGATTCACGCATTGGTATTTTTCAGATTATATTAGGTTGAACGAAATACAAACTACATATAAATAAGAAGTATACTGCTTTGCAAATCCTACAGGTAATGGACTCGCGGGTCATACCTAGTTGTGTGTGAATTCATTCAAATGTTGATATCAAAGAATGTTTGAAAGACTGACCTCGGCTACAGAGGTGAACCACCGGAGAAGAAAGCGTGGTCTATGTAGAGGATCAGAGCCGGTGATGGGAGTAAGAAAACAAGTCAAGGGTAGGTCAAACTCAGCAGCAAGCGACTGAAGCCAAGAGTCGTCTCTCTCATGGTCTTCTTCAAGAAAACAAACCCCTGCTTGGTTCCCCTTGAAGGCTGACTCAGTGAATGCATCAACCTGTTCTAGCAAACATTTCATTGATGTTTTGAAGAAAGCTTTGCAAAGAGACACGAACCAGAAGAAAAGACGAAAAAAATAAAATTACCACAAAGTATTTCACAGGCCTCTTCATGATTTTCCTTGGCTTGCTTTTGATCTCTCTCAATGTTTACTTATATTCAGAAACAACACAATTTGTTTATTAGTTTAGCCTCTATTAAAGAAACGAGAAGCATCCATATATGCGTAGTTCTGTTAAAAACTAGGGATGAGTTGGTCTATAGTCTTCAAAACATTTAAAATCCGATAGATACCACATTTTTGGAATAAAGTTAACCTCATCAACCCATTATTTAAGTTCCAATAATGCCTCGCCACAGATCTCCACCTAAAAAGAAAAAGAAGTTAGTCTATATAGGCTATAGCTACAAGCATCAACCAGAAATGAAGGTATTTCTGAGGATTCTGGTCTTTACTCTTAAGGGGAAGCAGAAAACCAAGTGATGAATAGCTTACCAGTCGTTATACATCCTTCAGAATTGCTTGTTATTGATCTCTCATATAGAAAAAAAAAAGACAAAATATTAAATAAATATGATCTTGTACACAATAGGCATATATAGATGTTAACCCAAAAAGGAATACCCCAAAAGTAATAGTTTTAATAATGAGACAGTTGTCATTTGAACTAGGCATGGACACATTTATCCATAACAAAAAGGTTCAATAACGAGGTTTGGTTTTGGTTCGGATCCTATCAATTAATTATCTGGTGGATCAAATATCTCTAGAACGTAAACATCAAAACCAAAACTGAGAAACCAAATAAAAAATTCAATGGATATCCTGATTTTTATAATACTAGATGATAATCCACGCCCTACGTGAAGTGAGGTTTTTAAAAATATGTTGTACACACAATACACATTTTGTTATTAATAATCTTTTTTCACATTTGATTCGGGTACAATTTTGTTCGGTTCAGATCTTTGCGTGTTCGGTTTGATTCGGATCTTTGCCGGTTCCATTTGGGTTCAGGTTCAAATAATCCATTTTTAAATAAAGTTTATATATACTTTAAGTTTCGAAAAAATTAATATATATATCATATAAATTTGAATAATGTATGCCAAAATACTTAAACTTAACATAACAATAGTTTAGCTTAAATATTTGGATAGAAAATCAATAGATATTTTAAATATCTTTAGTATTTTGAGTATCGTTTAGCAATTTTAAACATGTACTTTCAACTATTTTTTATCTATTTCCAAGTATGTTAGAGAACTTAAGAAGATCTTATATATTTTTTATATTTTTAGATATTAAATTTAAAAGTAATTAATATATTTAAGTATATAAATACGGTTTAAATATATTTGGATACCCGAAATATTTTGGTTCGTACCAGATTCGGTTTCGGTTCTCTCACTACCAAAATTTAAAACCCGTTTGGATATCAAACCAATTTTGGTTAAAGTTAAGTACTATTTTTTTAATGAATTTGGTTTGGTTTT
Organism: Erucastrum elatum; assembly: GCA_900406325.1. Taxonomy (NCBI): domain Eukaryota; kingdom Viridiplantae; phylum Streptophyta; class Magnoliopsida; order Brassicales; family Brassicaceae; genus Erucastrum; species Erucastrum elatum. The sequence goes on along the minus strand of OVBX01001117.1, from coordinate 5,290 downwards.
TTTTAATTCATATTTTTGCCCAACCCAATATTTTTTGTAACAAATGTTTTTTAAGAATTTGATGATGGTTCATATTAATTTGGGGTATACAATCTCTATTATTAAAATTGAAGAACAAATATAAATTATCCCTTAGTTTTCAGTTTTATTTACAATAGCATGTCACTGAAGTAATTAAATGAACCATTAAATGAATATATATTTAAGGAATTATTGTTTTTTCTATTTATTAAACAGTTTCCTAAATAAATTTAACTTAATTTCGTATTTAATATATTTCCTAAAATAAATTAGCTGATTTTTATGAATATTCATATTTAAATTTTATTTTAACAATATTAAAATTGGATAATGTTACAATTAATTATTTTGAAAAAAAAAGAAAGAAATTCAAGTTTAAATTCGACATATTACCATTAATTATTTTTAATAGTAAAATCTATATATGCTAAGATTTTAAATATTTTAAAATATTTATAAAACAAGATGAAATATTTGTAACTCAATATTATTTTAATATAATTAAATCTCACATAATATTATATATTTTTCAAGAATGTTTAAAATATATGTTTAACCATTTTGGTTGCTATTAACTAATTTCAACAAAAAAAATTATTACTGAAATTTAAATATATTTGAATTATTTGTAAATCAATGTTTAATGTTTACAACCAAATATATTTTTCTAACGTATTTAAATCTTTCCATATTTGATCAAAATATTTAATTTCTTTTTACATTTGGCAAACAATTTTATGTTTCAAGAAATATTACTCAAACTATCAATAGGTCAATATTAATTTTTCAAAAGTTTAATAACAAGCACATAATACTATTTTTACAACACATAAACTATTCGACTGTTGTGTTTATAAAAATTTAGAAATATGCAAATATTTCCATACAAGGTGAATAAATAAATTGATGTTACAAAATTTATATTATTTCTATATTTCATATATCTTACTAATTCAAAGTAATTTATTTCAAAACACATTTTAAATTAACTAAATTAATCTATAATTATATGTATATAATCTATCATTGTTATGTCAACCTTTCATTATATAAGACTAAACATTTTTCACACATTTAATTGTTATTACTAACACAAAATAAAACTCTATGTATCACATGAAATTAACTATAAAAAAATACATCATTTAGTATGAATCAAGAAATAAAAAATAATATACACCCGCCCGGTCGGGCGGGTCATGGCCTAGTAATTTTTAAACCAATACACATTTTACTATACACATGTGCCTCCATTCAATTAATCATTGACTTCTAGGCCCATTTAAGGAAAAAAATGGGTTGAAACCGAAAAAAGTCAAAAACATTATCATTTCAGATTGTCAAAATCGACACTTCCAAACTATTCTCTATCGATGTCGTGACGAAGAGAAAGACGGTTAGGATTAGAAAATAATTTTTTGTTCAATCCATGTTCTCGCTAGGTGATTTCAGTAGCTTCTAAATAAATCTTCGATATAACAGTCTCTTGTAAGATTTTCGAAAATTATTAATTAATGAAATCTTAAACGTAGTAATCAATTGTTTCTTAATCAATATGTATATGATATTAAATTAATCACATTAATTTAAACAAGACCTCTTGTTTTTCTTACAGTATTTTTACGGTATATAAATCAAAATAATTATTTTATTTATTTTTTTATGATATATAATTAAATTTCAATGATATTGACATAGATATATAGAATATTTAATATAAATATGTACTATAATATGGTTTTATTTTCTGTAACACAATTTAAACCATTAATCCCAAAATTTTCAATGTGATATTTTTTCAATGTAAATTTCAAAATTATCGTATTTATGTTTTTTCTATTGTATATAGTTTAATTTAAACGATGTTACTATATACATAATATGAAATATATCAAATAATAATTCGTATTCATAAGACTTTATGGTCATTTTCATCTTGTTATAACAACAACAAAATTGGACAATTGATTACAAAATTTTCAAAGTGTATTTTAACACTTTTGATAATTTATATTCATTTAAAAAAATCAAAATATAACATATAAAAAATATTTTATATAGTTAATGTGATTTTTTAATTTCTATAAGTAATAGAAAATTTTAAAAAATGATGAAGGATACAAAAATTGTTATCAAATATATATCATATATATAGAATGGCTCTGATACCATGTAAACTAAGGAGCAATATGTTGAGAATGTTGTGTTTTCTATTCATCTCGTAAGCGTTACATCTATACTATTATTTTAGAAGTTATTTTTCTTAGTTGTCATGTTCTCCATAATTTTAGATAATTTTGCTTATTTGTCATGTTTTCCATAATTTTAAGTAATTTACTTATTACTTATTTATTTTGTTTTAATAATTTTAGTTTTGGTTATTTGTCATATTATCTATAATTTAGGTTATTTATTTATTTGTCAAGTTTTAATAACTTTAATTGGTAATTTTATTTATTTGTCGTATTTTTGAATGCTTTTATATGATAAATTTAGTTTTGCTTATTTGTCGTATTTTGCATGATTTTAGGATATTTACTTATTTGTAATATTTTTATTTATTTTCAAAAGCTTATTTTTCATATTCCATTATTTAGGTTTAGTCATTATTTTTACTACATAATTTTTTGAATTATTAGTTTTTAAATATTTTAGTGATTATTTAAAAAAATATTTTAGTTATATTGAAAGATAATTATTATTAAAGAGTATTATCAAACTGTACAAATAGTTTTATAGTTTTGTTAAGATTTTTACTTTAAAAATAAATCATTTAATGTTTTTTATTTTTTTGTCTTAAGAAAAACGTTTACTTCACTTTTATGCCATCAAATTATCTCACCGATCAAAAATAGCTAAGTAATTCGATTCATTCACATCCTAATCATAAAATGTTTGATATTTGGAATCTATATTATTTAGGAGACATTGCTATTGTGAATTTGAATTGAAGGGTGATGAGGTAAAAAATACAATCCCATGGCCTTAAATATTAAAAAAATCTAGCTTCTACTAGACATATATAATTTATTAATTTTTTATCGTTTGAATTGATAGAAATCAACAATGTCAAGTCTCTCCAAAAGGGTAATGCCTTATAGAATAAGGCAAGAGCAAATATAAAGAAAAAGACAATGCAACAACACTCTAAATAAGAGTCAAAAGTTGCTTCTTCTTGATTCCCTTTCAATCTGGTTGTGGAGCCACGAAGGTCCGCCCATTGCTAAGTATGACTGCAGTCTTCCATCCCGCAACACACTTTATTAATTTTAGTTTATAAAATTTTACTTAAATAGAAGTATGTTTTAATTATTATAGATTTGTTAATATGTGTCACTATAAACTCAGATGAAGAGAAAATTCATATAAAATGCAATTAAGATTTTAATGAAGAAGAGTTTGATTTCATAAGTTTCACTGATAATTTCTAATGGTTTTTTTTTTTATTTTATAACATCGATTTCCATTGATAATTAATGTGACAGTATAGAATCTTCATGTAGAAGATCAGAGATTACATTTGGAACATAGTAATGAAAACAAAACAAATTCCGAGAAGGGATAATAGTTCTTGCTAATCTATCAGCCGGCTTGTTTCCTTCTCTTTTAACCCATTGGAACGTGATGTCCTGGAACCTCTACTGCTAATGGTTTATTTTGTACTAGATATGGATCCGTGCGTTGCACGGATTTGTTTGATGTTTTAATTTGATATAAAATATAAAAATAATAAATCATTTATTATAGTTTTAGAATTCTTTTTTGTGTATGTTGTATGAGTTTTATTTGATAATTAAGAACTTGTTTTACCACATAAATTATGGTTAATATCGTAGTTTAGTTTTATTTCGTTGTTGTCAAAAAACAATTATGGTTAATATGTGTACTCATCATTATTTGAGAATTAAGAACTTGTTTTACCACTTTTACATTATATCTTATAAATGTTCTTACTTAGAATTTAAATATGAAAAATACTATCAAATACACTTTTACATTATTTTGTTTAGGATATTAGAATATGAAAATCACTATCATATAATCTTTTACAATTAACTCTTTTTATAATTTCAGATAATTATCATCACTACTTTTTTAAATTTTTATTTTTATTTAAATAATTATTAGTATCATATTCATCATCAAACTCTTTTCTTAAAACAAATAACTATCAATATCGTTTTACATTTTTATTTTGGTTACAGCCTAAAATATGATAATATCTTTTTTTTAGGATTTATAGAAAAAAAAAAGAAAAATACCATCAAACAAAAAGAAAAATATCTATTTTCCTACTTTCATAATAAAGAAAAGTTAATCTTCTTAAAAACATTTCGTAAAGATTTTTTTAAAATAGTACCTTTCGTTTTATACAAATCTTATATACTAAATTAATTTATACAATATTTAACAATAATTTATTTTACTATATAAAACTTTGTTCTTCAAAGTTACTAATTAACATGATTGTGACATATGGAAAATAAATGTTTAAGATTGTGGCATGTGTTAAATTATCTCATAATTAAAAATATATATACTAAGATAATGACAAAAACAAATTTTGTTAAAAAAGTAATTATAAATATTATTTAATATTACTTAATGGTAAAAAGTAATTTTAAATTTTATTTAATAGTAAACTTTTTTTTAGAAATTTTCCTTTTTCCAAATCTTAAAAAAGTATTTAATAGTAATTTTCCTTCTAAAATTCTAAAAAGATATACGTTTTTATTTTTGCTTTTAATACTAATTTCCTTTTCTAAAAATATAAAAAGATATACGTGTAAAATATTATTTAATATTAATTTTATTTTTTCTAGAAAGTTTCCTTTTTCAAATCTTAAAAACAATATTTAATACAAATTTTCCTTTTAAAAATCTAAAAAGATATACGTGTAAAAGATTATCATATTTTCATTTTTCTTTTATGTTGTATGAGTTTTATTTTAGAATTAAGAACTTGTTTTACCACATAAATTATGATTAATATGTGTACTCATCATTACCGAAAATACTCATATTTAAATATTAAAACCAAATTTAACCCGAAGTAATAATTAGACTGAACTAAAAAAAAAATTGAAAGTTAAGTAGTTAGTCAAGTCAATGACAACACCATACACTTTCTTATGTATTAATTAATTTTTGTGTTAATTAATTTTGTGTTAACTTATAATTTGTTATTCTATTCTTTTAAATATGTTCTAATGTGTATTTATTATCATCTATGTGTTTTTGTTTGATCAAACAAAAGAAATTCTTATGG
>OVBX01001116.1:18627-28931 GCA_900406325.1 Erucastrum elatum | reverse complement strand
GAGTATGGCTTCCAAATGCCTCTGGCGTGTACTCCACGAAATCGGGCTACGCCATAGCTAAGCTCTGTAACGGATCACAGAGGGACCTTGAGTTCAATTGGAAAAAGAACATCTGGCAGGTTGATACCTCTCCGAAGATCAGACATTTTCTATGGAAAGCAAACAACAAAGCTCTCCCTGTTGGCTCAAGCCTAGAATGTAGAGGTATATCTGTTGCTCCGACTTGTAAACGCTGTGGTAGCCATGAAACTGAACTCCACGTACTACTGCAATGCTCTTTCGCTGCTAAAGTCTGGTCTCTAGTCCCCTGCATCCACAAACCAGACCCAGTGGGAACCTCTTCAGTCGCTGAACTTCTTCACTCCTGTCAAAAGATGGTCTCTCTCCCGCCACTGGGCCTTGGAGCTACTCCCCTCTATCCCTGGATCCTTTGGACCCTGTGGACAAATAGGAATAAGTTTCTGTTTGAGAACAGAGTCTTCTCGGAGGATGAAACCTACCTTAAAGCCATTCAAGATGCGAGATCCTGGAAGGCGGCTCAACTTTACTTACCAAAGAACCCCCTACCACTTAATGTGGTTCCAACGCCTATGGCTCATCTTCTTCCTGTGGTTAATTCTTATACTTGGTCATCTTTTTCAGATGCAGCTTGGGATGTGTCAACGGGTAACAGCGGTCTCGGATGGCATCTTCAAGACTCAGAAGGACTCTGTGCAGAGAGCTCCTCATCACATCGACGCTTCGTCACCTCGGCCCTTGTAGCTGAGGCACTAGCGGTTAAAGCTGCAGTTGGTGCAGCGGTTTCGTCTCATGTCAGCAGTCTACGAGTATTCTCTGACTCAAAGGCTCTTATCTTGCTCCTGAAGTCACAAGGACAAGATGTTGCCTTGATAGGCATCCTTCATGATATCCATCTGATGGCTCAGTCTTTCACTTCTATCTCTTTTACTTTCATTCCTCGTTTAACTAATTCTCATGCTGATTCATTAGCAAAATCAGCATTGTATCAACTACAATCTAGCACCCTCGAGTAGAGTGACTGTGGACATGTTTTAAGGTTTAATTAAAGTATTTTGATCAAAAAAAAGTCTATGATGACTTGAATATATAGGTAGCTGTTAAAAAATATATATAGTAGTTTAACAGTACATACATATAACATATGGTTAAGTTTATTTGGATTAAAACATAACAATGTCTAGGATGTTTTAAGTATTTTCAAGACTAATATAAATTAATTTGTATACATTACTTTTGATGAATAAAAATAAGATAAAACATATATAAAGAATAGACGAAAAGAACAACGCAGATACAATATTATTGTTTTTGATGAATAGACGAAATCTGTATACAACAAATGGAGAAATTATTTCATTCATGGTGACTTAACAATACGTACATAATCCAAAAATACAATAGCAAAACATAAATGAATATTAACATAAATGTCCAAATGGCAGTCTCTGTAATTAATTTTAAGGATTTTTATTTGGCATGATGAAAAAGAATGTGGAGCTGACACCTTATCATAATGGCAACATTGAAAATAGATTATAAAATTAAGGTTAATTTTTAAATTTGCTTTCCTTTTAATAATAAGGGGATATGGTTTTTTTGTACCTTTTAATACATTGGGTACATTTTACATTACATGTTGTATATCTGCTAAAAACTCTTATGTTTAATGTTTTTTTACAAATTTCCAACAAAAGCTAATTGCAAATTTTCCTTTTTATTAAAGAAACTCATTGCAAATGAGCACATCTTCTCAAACCATATTTTACCAATTAATAAAATCATACCATTGTAATAACTAGTGCGATCGAACCTTATTATTTTATTTTCATTTAAAGCGAATTTAATATTTTCTGAACAATAAAAAGGATTCATGTCTATTAGGACAGCAATTAGATTATGATATGTGTAAGTTACAAAAAACTGTGTATGATTGTATGTGTTATCGTAATGCAATCTTTTTTTTTTTTGAAGAAGGATATCGTAATGCAATCTTTATGTAGCTGTTTTGCATGTTAAATGTTATATTAGGAAAAACTATCTTGCATAGCTGTCCTCTGGTCTTTCATAGCCACGTTGAAGTCTGCCTCTGTTCGGGTTTCTTCTGCTTCACATTTAGTTTATCTTGCTCTATTTGCCTTATGTTAGTTTAATTATGTTCTTCTGCTACTTGTGTCTTTGTAACGTCTGTCAAAAATTTAAAATCTTGGTATAAAATTTAACATTTTACCTAAAAAAAAAAAAACTATCTTGCATAATTTTTTTCCAGCGTGAAAATGATTATCGATTTGCTATTTCTCAAAAAAAGAAGAATCTTCTAATTGTTCTTCGTGACTTTCGATTTAAGCAATAAGGTCATTTCAAGTTAACCCACGTGGTGAATATCGATATTTGAATTTGTTGTTTTTTACGGAAAAAAGAGTACCGGATCTTTGAGAAGATATGATATAATTTTATATAACTTAAAATAGAATGAATCAGGAATATATCGAACATTATCTGATATTACCACTTAATAATAGAAGGTGCGAGAGCGAAACGATGATATGATAATAATCAAAAACCCGTAAAAACGTCACTAAAAACAAACAGAAGCCATACAAAAACCAAAAACAAAACCAAAAAAAACAAGAAATGGCATTCTTTTTACATTCTTTAAAACCAAAAAGGGAAGATCAGTTTCTAAGTTTTTTTTAAACACCAAACTTATATTGAAAGGCTCGAAGAACATAAAACTTTACTATTGAAGTAGAAGATCTCGAAGGCATGCTTGACAGTAAAATAAAGCTAAAAATCGTACAAAAAACTAAAGATCGAATGAAGGACAACTTATGCTCAGCAAAATGACTAATTCAAAGTGAAACTCTATTTTTATTCTCACAACGATTGTTTGAAAGAACAATTGATAGTCGAAAAATATGTTTGAAACACCAATAAAAAGAAGTTGGAATGATGATTGGCAAAAATTTTAAGTGAGAAGTTCTAGAACCTAACCATAAGCACCTATGGTAGTTCTTTTTACAGCTTTTGTATAGGAGAAAAACAACAAAGGAAACACTAGGATGTAAAAATGTTTTTATTTTAGTTTAGTTTAACATTTAATTCAAAAAATGCTTGTAGAATGATTATTATAACATGACTCTGAAGTCCACTACCAACAATTGCAAAATGCAATATAAATGGGTATAACTTTAGAATATCTGTATACTTAATAGTTAATATTTTATGTTCTTTTTGTCTGAAATACTTTGTGTTCTTGGCTTGTTAATTGTTTATATGGACACGTTTATGGATAGAGACATTTCGGTGAATATATTGTGATGGACTCCATTGTCATTCGGAAGCTAAAATGGCGGCCGAGTCAGATTCCTCTCAGGCCTTCCCGAAGATATCGTGGATTGTTTATAACTCGAATCTCTATAGTTTGTTTATTAATTGTTTTCATATTTTGGAACAGCCATCATACTTTCACTTTGAACAATTAATTTTTTAGTTAGCGTTATGCATCCGATTCGCCTTACGGAAATAAATATGTATTTCAAATTTATTTTTATGTAAATCAATTGTCAAGTAAATTGTTGGACCAAAATCCAAAGTCCAAATAAACGTTTGTCATGAAATATTATGTTTTGCGATCAACCGTTGATACTTCAAAAACTTATGGATGCACTTTCAAATTTTAGAACGAGTTAGAGTATACATAGCCACTAAAACTTATATATATTTGAGAAATTTGGGATTAAAATAATTTCTTTTTTTCGACAAAACATAATATTTCATGACAACCAGATATCCATAATCTGAATTCAATTATGGATTAAGTTAATAATTAACGCCTTTAACAGGAAAGTTATTTATTAATTAGCTAGCTAGTGACTGTCTACGCTGTCCTGACCAAATGTATAGTGAGGTCTAAGTCATCAACTATGTTGCTAATTCAGACTAATTTTTCCGTCAAAAAACATGTTTAACTTGGGACAAGTTCTAAAAATTCAAAGTTTTGACATATACATGTAGATTCAGAAAACTATGTTGCTAATTCAGACTAATTTTTCCGTCAAAAAACATGTTTAACTTGGGACAAGTTCTAAAAATTCAAAGTTTTGACATATACATGTAGATTCAGAAAACTATGTTGCTAATTCAGACTAATTTTTCCGTCAAAAAACATGTTTAACTTGGGACAAGTTCTAAAAATTCAAAGTTTTGACATATACATGTAGATTCAGAAAAATCATCGACAATACATATAATTTTCTTTTACAAATGTAAGGGTGCAACTGGATTATCAATATTTGGAATGGGATACTATGAAATGAGTCATTCCATCAATTTAAAAAAAAAATTCACCATTTGTCATGAATGAAATGGAATATGATCATTCCATCAATTCCAAAAATAAATAGACAAATTACAAATAGAATCATTCCATAACAAAATTGATAAGGAATAAATAGAATGAATCTATTCCATTTTTTCTCTACATTCCATTCATGTTATTCTATTAATTTTAATTCCACATATTCCTAAACATGTTTACCAGTTACAGCCTAAATATATTATCTAACAAGTGTACTCAAACCTGGGTTAGGGTAAACCAATACAGTTTCTAGCTACAGATGTAATTGATTGACTTTAAATACTACTGTCGTCTTTTATGAACACATAAGGCCAATTCCATCGGTGGTAGGTTTTTGTTGGGGTTGTAACAAATAAAACAAAAAAGGAGAGTGTGTCAGAAGAAGTTCTTCCGGTTAAACTTTGAAGAACCCCTATAAAACTCTTGATTACGAATGTCCTTTTTCAGTTGATCAATCTTTCTATTAAATACAAAAATTAAATAAAAACTAAACTATTGTTAAAGTATTAGCATTGTTTGTCATTTTAATAATCTAATGCGGATATCTCTACCATTTGGAGGTGCTCCAAGTATTCCTCTGAACAACATAACCGGATACAATCTTTAAATAGTTAGTAACTACGACTTAGATTTTCCTACAAACTTCAATGAAAGAGACATATATAACATTACTGTTCTTCAAATTTAAGAGGCTATATATATTTTTGAAAATAGACCATACCAAAATTTTTAATATAATATAGCAATCTTAAGATATGTTTGTAACAATAATTAATTATATTATTACAAACTATTAAAAAATATTGTATCTATTATATTAAAAGAGAAGTCATAACTTCTCATTCATGTGTGATTTTTAGCTAAATGGACTCTTACTAGCAATCATAACTTTAAATATGTGCATTATTTATTCAACTATACATTTTATTTTAAGCTTAACAATAAAAAATAATTAATTAAAATCAGCAACTTTCCATTATTTTAGGGATTTCACAAAAAAAAAAGTAACAAATATTTGAACTATTTTAATTATATTAAATATATATATATATATATATATATTAACATTTTCGAAATGTCTGTTTAAAATATGTTAACAAGAAATTAATTTTCAAAAATTATATGTAAATATTCTAACTAATTTCGTATTTATTTTGAAATATTATTATACCCTAATATATTCAGTTATCATTTATAAAATTAAAATTAAACATTTCATCTTATTTTTATCAATTATATAATCAAAATCAAGCATATTAAAAGAAGATTAATTATGTTGATCTAAATTTTTAACAATATATTAATTTTCAAAAAAATAGTTTCTATACATTCTATTAAAATAGAAGTCATAACTTCATTTCATGTGTGATTTTTGAGTTGGTTCATTCTTAAAAAAATTTATTAAATGCATTTTCATAAGACTAATAATATATAGAATCTTTGAACAATTAAATATTATATTTTATTTGTATCTATTATATAATCACAATCAATCATGTTATTTTTTTATTATATTGAAATTAATATGATAAAAGTATATTAAATTGATAAATTTATAAAATATAAAATATTTATGTTAAAAATATAATATGATGACAGAACGGCTTAATATTAGCAGGCTATATACTACATGTATTAAAATTAACATATCCTTTCAATTTTGTATATCTAATAATGTATTGTGTAAAACGAATAATCATAGAAACTACTGCTAAAAATAAATCTACTTTTAAAGGATGGATAAAACTTTAACATAAATTAAATATCAAATAATTGTCAAATATGTTTTTCATGCATATATTAATATGTTTAGTCTAAATACAAATACAATAAGATAAATATATAATAAAAGCAACAAATACATAATTGATTATTTATAACATGTAAACTATACATTATTGTATTTGAAATAGCTTTGTAAATATTTAAATATATGATTAAAATTAAAAATGTATACTACTAATGATCTAAATATAAAAATATATGCTTATAAAATTGAAAATAATACCCATACGGTTGTGCGGGTCGAGATCTAGTAAATGATTATAATCGATAGTTATATTTGCATTATAAGGGTTTATGTCTTTATGCATCATTTTGATATCACTTTAAACCATTTTGTAAGACTTATCGCACTTCTTCACAATGCTGAATAATTAATGTGTTTTATTCTATTAGTTACCCAATTTTTTTCCTGTGATTCGGAACCCATATTTTATAATGTAATAATAGTAATGAATATTAAGTGAAAGCAATAAACTAATTGGGATTACACCTCAATCTTAAGATCTGTGTATGGTACTTTTAAAAATATTTAGGAGTTAAAGAGAATGCATTATCACGTTTTGTCCAAGATCAGTTCGAAGTAGATGTGTACCATATATTGGTCTACGTATTTGTAGAGATATACGTATATATATTACGTGGCAAACAAGGCCAATATATTCAGTAAAATGGGACCCCACCAGGTTTTATCTATAAATAACGCCCCGAACCTCTCCCTCTAAAATGCAACAACACTCATCTTTCCAAATAATTAAGGAAAAACGTAAGGCTCTTTTAATCTTCTAAATTTATAAAAGATGTCCTTAGCTATCGCAGATGTTTATACGGTGAGGAAGTTTCATAGAGAGAGTATGAAGAAGCCTGCCAAACCTGCGGTGGTAACCGGCGAGGGGGACGAAAAGATCGCCGGAGGAGGGCTACGGGAGGTCATTAAAACGCCGGTGAAACAGAGTGGGTCGAGAAGATTCGGACGGTGGTTTATTGGAAAGCCAGGAGTGAAGAAAAGCTCTGCTAAAGTTTCGGATCCCATGGCAATTGAGTGATCAAGAAGAACAAGAAAAAGTTCTCTTACTTTCCTTTTCTTTTGTTTTCTTTTTTCATGTGACTTGTTAAAGTTTCTTCTCTTTCATTTTACCGTGTGGGTTGTAATATTAGAAATAGTGGGTAAACTTTGTAAATTATGAACTCAATATATGAGCAAAAACATATGCATTTATGTAGAGTGGGGCTTTTGTAAAAACTGTACTGAATTCCTTATATAGCTACTTGGTGAGTTTTATACCGACCCGAACTAAACATGTGTTGCAAAATCATGTCATTGTCCTATCGTGTCAACAATATTAGGCACTGAAAACTATATATATATCAGAAAATATATGTAACGGGTGTTAGAAATATTAGTAGTTTCATTACTGCCACTTATCTTTTTCTTTCCTTTCTACTCTCTCCATTTCACAAATAATGTCACTCATACACTTTTCACAAAACTCATTATAATGCATTTATATTTTCATTAATATCGCATATCTAACCAATAATATTTTAGATAAAGATAATTCTTTATAAAATCAATGTATTTTGCAATTGATTTTGAACCGGAATATTGTATAAATTGCATTTGTATTGTAAAATGATACTCTTTATGAAACAAGAAAAATGAGCTAAACTGACTTTAATATAAAACTGAGGGAGTATTAGTTTACAACTCATATAAGAAGATCTTTAAATTTTAAAATCAGAATAACCCACTCATATATATCATATGATCAGATAAGAAGATAGTTATATTACTTAATTATCAACCACTAGTACGTAAAAGTGTCTACAAAAATCACTTATCCAACAACAATTTCGCTGTTCCACTTTATACATTTAAAAATAAGACTATCTTGCAGCTCTCGTTATATGTTAGTTATATAGGAAAAATCACACAGCATTTTTATAAAGACTCCAAAGTATTACTAACAAAAAGATTGAGGCAAACACTTTTAAAAGGCAGAGTAGTGGGTAAAATAAAAGAGAAAATGAAATAAAAAAGAGTTTAGTGGATGTTCAAAAGTATGAATAGTGGAAAATATATGAGGGTGATTGGGTAAAGGACTCTTAGCGGCTGTGATTGGTCACAACTCACAGTGCTATGGCTCTCAAAAATACAAACAGCTAGAACAGTACGTTCTAGATTGGTAGACTCAGCGCAATTTGCAGCTAGCTTTTTAGTTGTTGAAGAATTTTAGTTTTGCTGCCGTTTATTACTTTAGAAAAAATATATATTACACCACTCATAAATAAACAAAATAAAATACTCTTAACTTTATATAGACGACCAAAATATATATTTATTACTTTATCATTTGCAAGTAATGAAAAGGAGACAATATAAAGAATTAAGTTTAAGAAAAAGTAAACGTCAAATATTACCTTAAGTATTCTCTTGTACAATATTACCTTAAATCTCTTGTTAGTTTATATATTTAATAATTAAAAAAATGGAGTAAAGTTAAATTTCCTCGAACTTTTAGCAATGATGAAATTTCATAACAATGTTCATGAGAAACAACGATGAAATTCTAGTATCTCACAAATTAATCTTGAATCCTAAATGTAGTACTAACCATAGCCGAAATATTTGAAAAGTTGAAATGTAAAGAACGCCATAATTTGGTTCATTCTGAATCTTTATGTTGAACTCACTATCTATTCTTGCTTAGAACTTGAACCAAAACCTTTTTATATGGTCTCTTTCTCTGTCCCTCTCGTGATTCAGCTGATTGTTTCACGTATTGTCTACTTCTCTGCTTCGAGAAGCAATAGACCTTCTTACCTTTTAGATTTTTTTTCTTAGAACTTGAGTTGAGCAATGTTTCTGATATCTGATGCATGTTTCTTTCGAAGAAAGAAATCAATTTCTCAACATTGTTGGATGGACCTCTAGGATGAGACGCTCCAGCTACAAATGGATAAGTTACAACAAAGTCTGAAGATGCTCACTCAATCAAATACACTTATTTATTTAGCATCGCCTCCAAATTGTGAAAGGAAACAACTTTAGGGTTTTCTGAAACTCTGTTTTATTAACTTAACCTTTACAATGTCTACGCTTTAGCTTATATACAACTGAGAAAGATCTAGATACAAGGAGGGTAAAACTGTAAAGGAGCAAAGGTGTTGTTGTTGAGGTGCAGCTGGCTCAGCACCGTACTGTTATCTTCTACTCTGCAAGATGACAAAGCGTACAGAGAGGAAGAAGACCGTTGTGAGCACTGGACTTCTTCTTTCTTTATCTTGGGCTGGGCCTGGGCCTGTGACATACTAACATTCCCCCGCAAACTTAGCGTAGAAGTATCTTCAACGCCAAGTTTGAATCTCAAGGTCTCAAACGCATGACGAGGCAGAGCCTTAGTAAAGATGTCTGCAACTTGCTGAGCCGCTGGTATATGACGCGTCTCAATCAAACCCAGTGCTACCTGTTCCCGAATGTAATGCCAATCTCGAGCAAAGTGTTTCGATTTCTTGTGAAGAGCCGGATTGGTAGTGAGATAAACTGCAGAGAGATTATCACAAAGCATCAAGGTAGCATGATCTTGAGAAATGCAGAGATCACGCAGCAACTGAGAAATCCAAGTAACTTCCTGAGCTGTCTCCGCCAAAGCACGATATTCAGCCTCAGTAGATGATCGAGACACAATGTCTTATCTCTTAGCCGACCAAGACACCAAATTGTTACCAAGAATCGTACAGAAACCTGTTGTCGATCGTTTAGTATCCGGACAACCTCCCCAATCGCTATCACAATAAGCCATTAAAGACAACTGATCACTCTTCTTGATGTGGAGACCAAACGTAATGGTACCTTTCAAATAACGGAGAATTCTTTTGAGCAACGCAAAGTCAGTCATGGTCGGAGCATGCATGCGTTGACAAATGAGATTAACCGCATATTGTATATCTGGACGAGTAATGGTCAGATATTGAAGTCTTCCAGCCAGACTTCTGAAATAAGTTGGTTCAGAAAACAGAGTGTCGTCATGCTGGTCAATACGCTGTGGCAAAGGAGTAGGCATCGGATTGCAATCTGACATTGAAGCAGCATGTAAAATTTCCTTGATGTAAGCTTGTTGATGAAGATACAGTCCACTTGAGT
>OVBX01001116.1:0-18552 GCA_900406325.1 Erucastrum elatum | reverse complement strand
AACCACGCCCTCGGAGCTTGTTTCAGACCATATAAAGCTTTTGTAAGCTTGCAAACATGATTGGGTTTCTCTGGATCAATGAAACATGCTGGTTGATACATGTAGACAGGCTCCTGAAGGTCACCATGAAGAAAAGCACTCGAGACATCGAGCTGCTTAATAATCCAATTCTTTGCAGTAGCAATGTTCAACATTAACCGAATAGTAGCCGTTCTCACCACCGGACTAAACGTTTCCAAATAGTCTAACCCTTCTTCTTGAGCACAACCCTTCGCTACCAACCGAGAACGAAGCTTCTTTACTGTCCCATCTGGGTTGAGTTTAACCGTATGAACCCAGCCACTTCAAATCACATTCATATCCTCTGTGTAAGGAACCAGAGTCCAAGTGTGAAGCATATGTATGGTACGCATCTCCTGAGAAACCGCATCATTCCAACCTGGATGTTTCATTGCTTCATCTATATTTTTTGGAATAGCGACAGAGTACTTAGGAGCAAGTAAAGCATATCGCGTATTTGGTTTATGAATACCTCCTTTCGCACGAGTCTGCATTGGATGAACGTTCACTATTGGTTCTGGAACTTGCGAAACTTGATCTGGTGGCTCGACGGGTTCGTGATCAAGACCACCTGCAACAACTGCTTCTGGAGGCATCACTGTCGGACTCGGAACAGTAAAGAATCTTGAGACCTGAGGTTCCTCCTTATCCACACTGACAGGTCTCGTAATCAACTGCCAAGCCTTCATCAAAGATGTTGTATAGCGAGGAACAAACTCTTTGTATTGATCTTTGAAGGGAAACACCAACTCATCAAAGATAGCATGGCGAGTAATATAGATTTTGCCTGTTGGAGGAAATAAGCATCGATAGCCTTTATGAAGGCTACTATAACCCACAAAGACACACTGAAGAGATTTGGGATCAAATTTGTGATGCTGAAGATCACGCAAACATGGATAACATGCGGAACCAAAGGCACGCAAAGCTCTGTACTTGGGCTTCTCTTTAAACAACAACTCATAGGGACTTTTATTCTGCAACGCCTGAGAAGGAAGAAGATTACTGAGATAGCTTGCAGTGGTGAAAGCTTCAACCCACAGATTCAACGGAAGATAACTTTGGTACATCATCGATAGACCCAACTCTGTAAAGTGACGATGTTTTCTCTCCGCGATGCCATTTTGCTCAGGTGTGTGAGGACACGACAAACGATGAACGATCCCGTGTTCTTGAAAGAAAGACTTCAACTGATTATTGACAAACTCTCCTCCACCATCAGACTGAAAAACCTTAATCTTGCAATCAAATTGAGTTTCCACAAGCTTCTTAAAAGCAATAAATACATTGAAAAAGTCTGATTTATTTCGAAGAGGATAAAGCCAAGAGAACCGAGTACAATCATCAACCAACACTGCATAATACCGAAACCCCTGACTAGACTCAATTGGAGAAGGACCCCACAAGTCACAATGGATCCTTTCCAAAGGGTTCAAAACATGAGAATTAGACGGAAAAAACTGAAGTTTATGACTCTTTCCCATCTGACAAGACACACAGACACTACTACTTCTACTTTTATTGATAAAGATGTCTTGAGTAAGCTTGAGTTGTTGCAGAACTTGGAAATTAGCATGACCCAATCGCAGATGCCAAATATCTTCCGAAGCAGCAACTTGACGATCAGCAAAGTGAGCAGCTACCCCTTCATTCTTCAACTGATAAAGACCTTTATTTCGAGGTCTTTTGGCCACCACTTTCTCCTTAAGGAGATCAATCAGATAAACAAAATTAGCATCAAAGAACACCCCAAAAGGATGATCCTCACACAAACGAGACACAGACATTAAAGACTTCTGAATATCAGGACAAACCAGAACTTCACTCAATGAGATATTACCTGATGCAGAGGAGATTGTAGCTGAACCAACATGAGTAATAGGAAGATAAGCACCATCTCCAACCATTACTGCATCAGTACCTTCATATGGATGCACACCTTGCAGATTCGTTGTAGATGAAGTGATGTGAGCAGTCGCACCCGAATCAGGGAACCAGTCTCTCTCATCTGATACCCGTAGAGAGTTGAAAGCAGCAGGAGGTTGATAATTATTATCAAACCTATTGTAACACTTCAGTGATGTATGACCTATTCGTCCACAGATTTGACAAGTAGGACGACCACTCTGTTGATTGGAAACCGGAGCTTGAGTGGAGGTCTGGTGCTGAGGAAATCCTCTACCACGGCTTGAATAACCCCCACGACCTCTGTAGTGACCTGACATGCCCCTTCCTCTGTAGTTCGGATTGTACCCTGGGCCTGTGTTTTGAGCTGCATACGCCATGTGAGGGTTGATGGAAGGAGCTTCTTCATAAGACTTCAGTTTCAAATCAAATCCTTGAACCTCCGAGACAACATCATTAAAGGTCGGAGCTGGAAACTTCGTTAAAGAGCTTTGAATGACAGTTGTAATCGGATCAAACTCTCGACCGAGACCATTGAGAAACCCAAAAATTTTCATGGATTCATCAATGGGTTTCCAATAGCACTCAACGCATCACAAGCTGCCTTAAACTCCCGACAATAGACCGCCAAAGTCTTGTCCTTTTTAGTGAGAAGTTGAAGACTTCGTCGAAGAGAAAACTCACGAGACACCGAGCTCTTGTTAAAGTTATCAGCAAGAGAAATCCAAACCTCATGAGACGTAGACAAGGTATGAACCGAACCAAGGACCTCTTCAGACAACGTACCAAACAACCAAGATCTGACCAATTGATCAGTACAAAACCACGCTTCAAACTGAGGGTTGTTTTCTTCAACATTCTCTGCTCCACGCAGAACAACACGAGTCGTTGGAGGAGGAACAACAAGACCATTAACAAACCCCAAAAGCTTCTGACTTGACAAGAGTGATTCAAACTGAGTCTTCCATAGTAAGTAGTTGCTGTCGTTGAGTTTGAGAGTGACGCAGCTCAAGACATGAACCTTACTAGGGAAAGGATATGTTGTAACAGGATCCGCCATGCCCGTTAAAGCTTTGACGGCTCTGATACCATGTGAAAGGAAACAACTTTAGGGTTTTCTGAAACTCTGTTTTATTAACTTAACCTTTACAATGTCTACGCTTTGGCTTATATACAACTGAAAAAGATCTAGATACAAGGAGGGCAAAACTGTAAAGGAGCAAAGGTGTTGTTGTTGAGGTGCAGCTGGCTCAGCATCGTACTGTTATCCTCTACTCTACAAGATGACAAAGCGTACGGAGAGGAAGAAGACCGTTGTGAGCACTGGACTTCTTCTTTCTTTATCTTGGGCTGGGCCTACTAACACAAATTACAAGTCTAAATACATACTATATGTATGACGCAGGAAAAAAGCCTGTGTCGGAGACTCTCTCTCGCAATCTGAAAGATAGATATAGCATTATCGAATCGACTCACGCTGATAGTTTGAAGCTTTTTGTTTTTGTGAACATCAAGCTCCCGAACTGGCAACCATCTGTTGAAAGTTCTTGTTTCTTCTTGAGGCACTCTTGGAGTCTCTCTCTCTCTCTCTAGACTACCTTGTTACCAAACACATTTTTATTGAATGGTTTTACTAAATGTAACTCTGATAAGGTGGCACTAGATAGTCTAGATGGCCATAACAAAGATGGCTGTAGTGGATAGTATGGTCGAATTCGCAAAGCTCTCTTACCACAAGATCCCAACCCACTCTTTATTCCGCCAAAAGAGCTCGCAGCCTCTTTAGGATAACACGACCTTGTCCTTAAACTGGTTATCTTCTCAGGTAATACTCCCGCAGGCCATTGTACTCATAATCATCATTTATATATATTTGATTCGGAGGATTAGCATTCCCATGTTGTGTGTTGGATCAGGTACATGGTGCAGCTTCTGGATCCTGTTGTCCATAAGCTTGCAGTGCCTGCACTCCATAACAAGATCTCAAGCAAGTCGTGGCTCACTATGGAAGTTTCTTCTGGATCCTCGACTTTTGAAAAATTTGCAAAAGTTGCTGCCTACATTATCTTCACTCAAGGAAGTTCATTCTGCTTTCATATTGACTATGTGAGCTTGTATCCTAACTAATACACTTCATATTACATTTCCAACGTTTAACAGTTTCAACAACACGCATAGACACGAGCTCACTAAAAGTAGAATGAACTTCCTTGAGTGAAGATAATGTAGGCAGCAACTTTTGCAAATTTTTCAAAAGTCAACTGTAACAACCTTTACCTTCAAAAGAAATAATAACATTTGGATTGCCCTTATTTTTCATATATCTCTATTTAGTAGTGAAACACTAGCTACTATAATGTTCCAAATCGAAATCCTACCTAGTGGTGGAGACGTGGAGTTTCCTGATGTGAAAATGGATAAAACTCTATTGGTGAATGGAATTTTGTTCCATTTTGTACCATCCTCGTTCTGCACATCAACTTATGCAGTATTCAATCATCTCACAAGTATTGATCATCTCTAGGTTCACTAAATCTACTCTTACAGATTCATATAATGATATATTTATACCCAAAGATCCACCAAAAAAGGATAATGCATCTTGGCAGGAACCCAGATTGTGGATATGGCTTTAAGGCATCCTCAATTATAGGCATACCCTGGAGGCTGGAACAAAAATAATTGGTGTTTTTTTAATCTAATTCCTGACACCTTCTGCTGGAATTATTGTAACATGTATATAAATATAACTATAGTAGCAATTTAGCAATGGTTCCCTATTTTTCTTTTAAAGCTAAATGAGGTAAATATTTTTGTGAGTCACTCATCTGTCCTCTGGTGCTTCATGATACAACAAAAGTCATATGTGCTCTTGTGACGTGAGAATATACTCCGGTTGTTTGGCCATTAAAAGGAAAGGAAACCACCATATCAATATAAGTAATATTTATACAAATTTTCTTTTTCTTCAGTCACTCAACAAAGAAGATCAGTCCCTTTTTCATACCACACAATGGGAACAAAAGCAAATATAAGAGCCCATCCACCTCCTTTACTTTCGAAGTTTTTATAACTGTTGAATGAATATTTATTTATATATATATATATATATATATATATATATATATATATATTTGTTTTTGCAAGTGCTTCTCTTTACTTACAGTACTATAGAACTATGTTCTAACTTTAAAATAAAAGTTTTCATTTTAATCTTTGAAACTCTTTAGGTTATCGAATGGACATTATATATTAAGTAATTTATTAATCCATATAAAAGAGACATTCATAAATTAAGAATATGTCAGTATTTCATTTTCTTAAATATATCGTAATTAATCAATTGGGAGACTCTGAATAATTAGAATAACCATGTGATTAAAGTTATCTATGTACAGATGTATGAATGTATTTATATTATTTGTAAAACTGAAGAGATATTGTTAAATATTTGGAATATCATTTTAGATTTGTGGTAATTAATTTCAGTGTTTTCGTAAGAGTTTATTAAAGCATATGTGGTTATGAGAACTGTATATATATATATTTGTATCTAACAAATTTTTTTTAACCAACTTAACATAAGAGAATCTAGTTTTATTTACTTTTGGCATGCGAAGACAGTATCAGTCTCAGTTCACTTCAAGTTCGAATCTTTGAACGACATGCGGTTTATATCAAAGGAATTAGTATATAACTATGTCTAAATATGCCTCCTTCAATACTATTTTATATTTGATATATTCCCTTTTATTTTGTAAAAATGTAATAAATAGAGAAAATTAAGTATTCTTCGTGAAGCAATATTACTAATATTCGAATCCTTTTTTGCCTGGATGATCATTCATCCACAAGAATCTCAGAGCATGATAGATACGCAGTTTTTATTTTCTCAGTAGTACGATATATCTTTGATTCTTCTTCCTACGCATAAAACCTAAAAACATTTTAATTTTGAACTTGATTGTCTTCTTGATTATATTCTAAACACTAATGCATTATGTAATTTTTGTATATTTTTCAAGAATCTCAGACCATACTATCTTATAGTCTCTTTAGACCATTGTTTTTAATGCATACGGTCTTTAGTTTAAACCATTTAGTATGAGACTGCAATCCATTTCCCATAGAACTATCAACTATAAGAATCCAAACTATATAAAAACAAGTACGTACTCTTTTTATAAAAAAACATTAATTATGCCCTTCATGTTAGCAATTTGAATAATTACTCAGAGAGGCGTGCAAGAAACTATCTCTGCTGCAAATTCTGTAAATATATGCAATTCGTAATAAGATTGGAAGTCTAAAAGATAGATATTCAGGTGTATTTGATAAGAATGTACAGAGAAGATAACAGGGAAAAGCAAAAAATGCGTAACTTTGTGATCATAAACGAAAAAGAGAGAGAAGATACCGAAACTAGTGGAAGATCGGTGTCTTCGTGATGAATTAAAAGTAGAAATGTGTGTAGTGTACGTAACTTTAATTTTGTTATCATACTATCTTTTTCTCCGTCAAATGTAACACGTAACAGAGATGTATATAATGCATGCAATATAAATATAAAATATGCACGTAAAAGAATGGCTTTTTCTTGAAATTAGTTTTGTGAATGATATATTGATAATGTACAGTACACTGGATTTCCAAAAAATGACGCATATTGTAAATTCTAATCTATAATATATAAATATAACCAATCAGTGAAGTCTTGTGATAAAGAAGAAAATTTTGAGAGAAGACGTAAGAACATTTGTATTAGTGAACTTTTTTTTGGGGTTTATATTTTTAATTTTTTACTTTTTTTTACTGTTTAATTTATTGGGAAACAGTGATGAACTCGCCTAGTAGATATTCATTGGGAAGAGGCGGGTTCAGTCAGTACTATTCATTATTTTAATGTTTTTTTTCTGAAAATCTGTGTGAACCCCACGATAGTTTATTGATGCAGATGTTCTAAGGGCAGCCACATTAAAGGTTTATAACCAGAGTTCACACGTTTTCCAACTAAAAAAACATAAAAATAATCAAATTTTCCTGAACCCGTCGCATGCAGAGTCTCTGGGGTGAATCCGGGTCTTTACTGTTTCGTGGGCCTCACGCCACGTGGCGGCCCACGATTGGACGATTATTAATTTTTTTTTAAATCAAACGAAAAAGTAAAAAAATAATAATATTAAAAAGTGAAATGACGAACCCCATCACCGCCTCGCTGATGCGGGTGCCCTAAGTCTGTCGGTTTTGGATTCAAGTCTTACTTTGAACTAGGTTGCTATTGCTGCCTAGACGAAAATGTCTCTAGGTGATAAAATGAAAGACTTGAAAAGCTTCGGTACTACCATACTGAATAAATCAAGCCAACATATACGTGATCTTTCTTGCAACCAAGTCAACCAGTTGATGTTGTCAAAAAAAAAAGTCAACCAGTTGATTTTTAGAAATTCTTTAACCTCTGACTCAAATTTGATACTACATTCAAATTATCTTTAAATGATAATTATTTTTAAAAATATTATATTTTTTAATGAAAAAAGACAAATTAACTTTTAAATCATTTTTACATATTTAAAAAAAATATTTATAGAAGTTTATAAATTTAATTCTACAGTGTTAAACTAAATCTTACACAATCACTAAACGTTAAATTCAAATGTTATGGTATTTTTAATTGAGTGTATTTTATAAAAATAGAATCTAAATTATTGCATCTGAGGTAATTTTTATATGTTTTTAACATGATGGTACAATAATGTTTTTCTCATTTTTTTGTAATTTTTTGCTTATATCAGCGCACCGATTCATATTTTCAAATTATATGGACTGATAAATATTTACCGATGGACTTTCGATAAAGTAAAACCAAAACATGAAACAAAGCTAGATAAGGTTAAATAAACAGACATTCTTGTCTTTGCTGAACACACAGATTTTATTACACAAGTGGTGCCAAACTAATTAAGATCCATGATTTAAAAATAAGTGAAAGATTTAAAAATGTTATCTTTTGTGTTTGGTAGGGACATTAAAGCTCCAATTATTTGTCACTAAGTCAGGAAAGAAGACTAACCACAAAGATGCCACTGCATACATAATAACCTTATGGACCACCTCAAATAAACCCAGGGTTGTAGAAAGAAAATTAGTGAAATAAAATCAGAAGGAAAGAAATCCTACATCTTTGTTCCACCTATGTGAACCTAATTTATTGGGAAAAAAAGACATTGATTCTTTTGCAGACCCACGAGCATGCATCTACACAAACTACACAAAAGGTGTGAATGGTTTTGAAAATCATGGACTGAGTAATTCTAAGGGATCTTTTTCTGCCGAACATGAAGATTATTCGGACAATCACTTATCCTAATTCTTTCTTGTCCTAGCAGACTTAATTGTGAAATTCTAATAGGATTTGGTGCATTGGTGATGGCATAATCGCATTTAAATGTAATCTGTTTCTAGATATTTCAAAATATGACTAATTCTTATTCTTGTAGATTTTTATAATTTAACCAAACGTTTTAAAAAATTTATGCAGAATTAATGTATATTTTTAATTTAATTGTGGCAACCAAATTTAACGAAAAAGTAAACTAATAAGCCAGGTTCTAAAACATAAGCCAGAGTCTAGATCTGGAATGCATAACCCAATGTAACAAATTCACAAACAGACCGAATAATAAACTGACCGAGCAACGTGTCGACTCCGGAGAGTGTGGAAATCTACAAGAGTTTCCGGTTAATGACATCATTTCGTGCGTACTTCAGCGCACGATAAGGTCACCCTTCAGCTTTGTGAAAGACTCATCTTCTTTTTCTTTTCCCCAGTGTTTTGTCGTTAAACGTTACATTGCTTTACAAATTAACTAATGTTATTTCTTTAAATAAATTGATTATAAATCTCGATTAGAATTATAAATTATTCTATGGCTGATGGAATCGAATTATAAATTATTCTATGGCTGATGGACATAAATAAAGGAAAGAGAAAAGGCCAAGAAAGGAAAAACAAATCCTTTTTATCATCTCTTTCCATGATGGAAACGCTTGACCTCTAAGTTTCTTTTTGTTACTGCAAGTGTCCAAAGGAACTCCAAGAACTTCTCCTTCCTTTAGATTTTTTTCTGTGGTCGGTCGGTAAAAATATGTCTGTTTAATCGATAGATAATTCAGAAATGTACTTCAAAGGTTTGTGTCAGTGAGCTTAATGTAAGTTTGGTGCAAGCTATTGGATCTACAAGTGAAGGTAAGGCAAAAAAGTAGAAATCTCCTTTTATTTATACTTGTGGATTAGTATATAACTGTTTTTGTTTGATATGTTAGAGAATAAAGAAATGATGAGTTCTTCACCAACTCAACTTGCATCTTTAAGAGACTTGGGAATCTATGAACCATTTCAACAAATGGTCTCTTGGGGGAATGAATTCAAATCTGATATCAACGATCATAGTCCAAACACTGCTTCTTCCTCTGTTATTCAAGTGGATCACAACATCACCAAGGTTAATATATGTATACTTTAACTAATCTGAACTTTTGTTATTTGTAGGTGTTTTTGCTAATGGTTTGAGTTGTGTGCAGGCCAATTACCCTTCTCATAACCAGATGGACGCAGAACCTTCTAGTAATGATCATCAAGATGATGAAGATGATGGCAGGAACCATGATAAGGTTTGTAACAAACATAATCAAAATTCCTTTTTAATAAAAGAAAATGGTGATTTTTGTGATACTGATATCATCTTCTCACATATTATCAATAGATGAAACGGCGTTTAGCTCAGAACCGAGAAGCTGCTCGCAAAAGCCGCTTGAGAAAGAAGGTATAATCTTATATGACCTAAAAAATCCTGATTAAAAAATCATGAAAGAAACGAGTTGAAATCGATAATATAGAACTATATAATTTGAATACACTTTGTTCTAACAAATCTCATAAAGTTATTTACTACTACTATACTAAGTTTGTTTTGTTTCTTTAGGCTTATGTTCAACAATTAGAAGAAAGTCGGTTAAAGTTAGCGCAGTTAGAGCAAGAACTCGAAAAGTCTAAGCAGCAGGTGAGCTTGTATGGTCAAAAGACTGATTAAAATGTTATGTTTTTGTATTCTGACTATTTGCTTTTTTAAGGGAATGTACTCGTCAGGTTCGAGCTATGTAGGACCATCAGGGAGTATTAACCCTAGTATTGCTGCATTTGAGCTGGAATATTCACATTGGATTGAAGAACAAAGCAGGAGGGTCAGCGAAATCCGAACCGCGCTTCAAGCTCATATAAGCGACATAGAACTCAGAATGCTTGTAGAGAGTTGCTTGAACCATTATGCCAACCTCTTCAGAATGAAATCTGAGGCAGCCAAAGCAGATGTTTTCTACTTGATATCAGGAATGTGGAGAACTTCCACCGAAAGATTCTTCCAGTGGATTGGAGGGTTCCGTCCATCAGACATTTTAAATGTATAAACCCTTTTGCCACTCTTAACTTTAGTTGACAAAATGTAAATGTATTTAACTCCTTTTGTTTTGTAGGTTGTGATGCCGTATCTTCAGCCATTAACTGATCAGCAAATCTTGGAAGTGAGAAACCTTCAACAATCATCACAACAAGCAGAGGATGCTCTCTCTCAAGGGATAGATAAACTTCAGCAGAGTTTAGCTGAAAACATAGTGATTGATGTGGTTATGGAGTCCAATGATTACCCATCTTACATGGGTGCAGCTATTGAGAATCTTCAAGCATTAGAAGGATTTGTGAATCAAGTAAGTATTTAAAAAAAAAATTAACAAAAGAAAGTACGTGCCGCTTCTATATCAAAAGATTCAAGAATCTGTTTATTTGACCATCAGGCAGATCATTTGAGGCAACAAACATTGCAGCAAATGGCAAAGATCTTGACGACCAGACAAGCTGCTCGAGGTTTGCTTTGTCTGGGAGAGTATCTTCATAGGCTACGTGCTCTTAGCTCTCTATGGGCAGCTCGTCCACGAGAACACGCCTAAAAGGAAACACAAGTTTAAAGCTTGGAATGATGCTAAGTAGAACGTTATGAAATTTATTATCTCGCTCCATATATTTTCAGACAGAGAAGATGTAAATTTGAGTGAAAACTTTGTAATATATATTAGATACCAAAAAAATAAGTGTATGCTCGTTAGTGTAATATTATTACTCATTCTATATGTTTGAAATCTGAGCAATATGATAATATGTGTACCGAATCTAAATTATAAGTATTGTTCAGGGGCGTAAAAAAAAGGATATAATCGTAATTAACTTTATTACGTTTCTTCTCCACAAGATTTTCCGGGGAAATTGATTATTTTTCTTCTAGTTCTCCGAGAAAATTCATTTGGGGAATTCGATTTTGTATGAATTCTAGTTCCTGGATTCGGCGATTGAAGTGATGAGCAACCTGCGAGCAATCTGTAGACCACACACGGTGTTTGCTTCGATCGTGTGTTGTAGTAGAAACCAATCTCGATCAATCGTTAAAGTTTCGATCCAAAAACTCAGATTCAGAACTCGGGTTTCGAATTCGTTTCCGTCTTCGTCATGGGTCACGTCTAAAGATTCGAACTTTTGGTTTGGCGTGGGTCAGAGGAAGACTCTCGTGAGGGCCGCTTCGAGTTGGAGCGAAGAGAAGTCTCCTTACGATACTCTCGGTAAAGTTTGAAACTTTATCTATCTAACAGTTGGTTGGCTCTTGTGGGTGTCTAAGATTTTAGCTCAAACTGTGCATAGGAGCGCTTTGTGGCAGTGAATGATCATGAAAACAGAGTCCTCTGTTTCTAAGAGTTTGTTCTGTGTTGTTTGATTTTTTTTTTTTGCGAGTACAGAGCTGGAACGAGATGCAGAGGAGGAGCAGATTAAGGTGGCATACAGACGATTAGCTAAGTATTATCATCCTGATGGTACTTCCTACATCTTTTAGAGCTGAATCAAAGTCTAGAACTTTCGTTAGTGCAAGTGTTTTGTGAAGTTTATTGGTTTGTTTATTTATTGCATGAATGTGTCCGTAGTTTATGATGGGAAAGGGACGCTTGAAGAAGGAGAGACAGCAGAAAGTAGATTCATAAAGATTCAGGCTGCATACGAGCTGCTCATGGACACGGAGAAAAGAAGGCAATATGATATGGATAACCGAGTGAATCCAATGAAGGCATCACAAGCTTGGATGGAATGGTTGATGAAAAAGCGCAAAGCATTTGATCAGAGAGGTGACATGGCTATTGCAGCTTGGGCTGAGCAACAACAGCTTGAGATAAACCTGCGTGCTCGTCGCCTTTCTCGTTCCAAGGTAGAGACTGACAAGTCTTTCTGAGATTTTTTTCTTTTGCTCTGTGTTGAATCTTGTGCTGAACTTGGTAAGGTGGATCCGGAAGAAGAGAGGAAGATACTGGAGAAGGAGAAGAAAGCATCGAGAGAATTGTTTAACAGCACTTTAAAGCGACACACGCTGGTATTGAAGAAAAGAGACTTGATGCGAAAGAAAGCTGAGGAGGATAAGAAGAAGCTCATCACTCAGTTGTTAGCAGCAGAAGGTCTCGAGCTTGATAGTGAAGAAGAGGAGGAAGAGACGGCCAAGTAAACATTTTTGGAAAGCTTCACCCTTCTTATATTACTGCAAGTAGTATGGTACTCTCTTTGTCTCTTTCTGTTTCAAAATGTAATAGAAACATACATGTAGATATTATATTTTATAATTACCAGATCTTCACTTCAAGGCTCGACGTAAGTTTCACAATTAGGAAATGAGAATTTGATAAGGAGAATGAAGATAGAACAGAGAAATTGACTCTCATAAATGTTCAAATAAAAACATTTATATTTTCCTAACCGGATCATAATGTAAAAGTAACAAAACACCAAATACAAGATCTTTTGCTTGTAAAATCTGAGAATATCCATAGTAGGGGAAAACAAAATCGGAAATGGTATCACTGATCACCAGGAATGCTCTTGATAATGTCAGAATCACCTAAAACAAGTCAAAAAGACAAAACCATTAGTAAGCAGGATCAGTGAAGAACTACAAAAAAGAAGCTGGCGCGTATGTAGTTAACGAATGGTTGGTTAGTTTTAATCTTATTACCAGGATCAACGATGCTCAGACAAGAAACACGGAAGTACTTTCCACAAGCTGTTCCCAAATCAACGTTGTCTGAAACCCAAATGGGAGATGAAGAACACAGTCAAGCAAAAGTGATAGATGATAATCAACAGATGAATCAGTCTTATAAAAACGCCATTTCGATTATATCAATGAGGTAAGATCAAGCTACGTATAATAGTAAAAAAAAAGGAATGAATGTGGGGATAATACAGGCAAAACAGCCAATTTGGTAACTTGATGTAAGAATGCAAATTCTGTAATTTTGTAATAAACCCATTATAGCAATGCAAAAGATCAACACTTTCAAGTCGACAAACATACTAATTTCTTCTACTTAGGGAGCACACTTCCATCATCAGCTGAAGGGTCTATACAATTTCATCAACTTAGGCTGATACCATTCTCAGTAACCAAACCTACTGAAAGCTAAATTCAAACAAGGGGGGACAAAGAATCTCAACAAAAGCTAAAGAAGATTGTTCATAAGAAGAAAGGAACTCACTTCCATTGTAGTGGTGAACACCAACTTTCGCGAGCATAGCGTAGTACTCAATCTCCGATCTCCTCAACGGTGGGCAGTTTGAGGAGATGAGAATAAGCTTCCCTGCGAATTCAAAACAAACCAAAATGAACTAACAAAACATTTTAAGATACATGTGCACACCAAGTGTTCGATGAAATTACCTTTGGAGCCACGGAGAGACTTGAGGACAGACTTGTAACCAAGAGTGTATTTGCCACTCTTCATCACAAGAGCCAACCTACTGTTGATTCCCTCGTGTGACTTCTTCTGCAATTCAAAACACACACACACACACAAACATTGTTCGGTTAAATACGTTTAAAATGACCAAAAAGAATAAAAATTTGATGAGAGAGAGAACGTAAACGCACCGTTTTCTTGGCAGTCACCATTTTCGCAGAGAGAGAGCTGGCCTGGATCTGAGCGGTGGAGGAGAGATCGGGAGAGAAGAGGAAGCAGAGACGCCTTGGTAAAACGTTTTATATATTCTGTAAAATGTTTTAGGGTTTTTGCTCTTTCTATATGTTTTGTGAAATTGCAGTTATGCCCTTACTTTTCTTTACGTTTGTAAATTTTAGATTTTGTTCCTAGCCGTCAACTTTTGAATTTTGCGTTTATAGTCCCGATTGTTAGACAATGGGTGTTTGGGGTCCGTCGGATTGATTCGGGTTTTTGATATTATGTTCGTAATTTTTTTCAGGTTTTATTAATTATTTAATTGATAAATAAAATAATAGTGAAGTAATAAACCCGACGAATAAAATAATAGTAATGAAATGAATGGACCATATATGTTGAAAAGCCCACTAGTGAAAGAGAAAGTGACCCATTTTCAATTTTTGAAGTTGATATTTGGAATTGGGACCAATTCTGTTTGGTTACTGTAAAACATATATAACGTCTCTTCACTTTTTTTTTGACTCATTCAGTCATTTGTGTCCAGTTGTCTTCCCAATCATACCAGATTCCTCTATTATCACCAAACTTCCATGTCATCTTCGGCTTCCCCACTTTCATTTACTAATCACGTAACCAAATTATATGAAATTTACATAAATTCAAATCAACTAGTCATATATGTACTACATATGCTTGGCATCACATCTACAAATAAAAATCGGGATTTTCCATTTCTAGTCATTCAAAGGTACAATCAAATGAATGCTGACGTTTTTGTGTGTTGTATTCAGATTTGAAAAATATCTGACATGTTTAAACTATTCAAGCATTTTTTTATAAATATTTCCTATAGTCTCACATGCACAGATATATTTATAATATTCAAGTCGGATCAAGAGACTTTTTCGAATTTACTCAAATTCAATATTAGATGGTCATTATAAATGTCATTGATAAAATGTAATAGTGTTTCCTCCGAAGGACTACTCCATGGAAGAGAAAGATTTCCATGAGGATAATGTCACGAGGTTGAATAAACTGATTTTGTCATTATAAATGTCTTATCTAGCAAACATTCATGAGTTTTTGTAGATTCTGAATATTGATTTATTTAACTCAAAATCTCATACTATAGAATAGTAAAAGTATTTGAACAAAAAAAGAATAGTAAAGGTACTTCAATTTTATAGCTTAACTTTTGTAGTTTTTATAGTTTAACATTTTTGGCGAGCAGATCCTCCTAAGAAATGTTTAAAATATGATTTTCAAAATTTTTGCTAGGTGATTGAGGATTTTAATCATCAGACCAACTCATTTTTTTTCTTCTAAAAAGACCAACTCACTGTTGGTTACTATTTTTGTAATCACAAATAAGATACCGTTCTTGTAAGTTTTTTATACAAGATATAGTATTTGTTTATGGAAAAGTTGATTTCCACGCCATCATATTTCGGTCGTAAGTTACAAAAAAAAAAGAATATTTCGGTCGTACTCGAGTTTGAGAGTAGAATGGACACAATAATATTTTCAAATTGTATCTACGCTGCGCTGCGCTTGAGGTTTGTTTACTACTTTAGAACCTCTAAATTTTTTATTAATGTTACTTCTTACACTATTATTTCGTCCTTGTAATTTACACATAGGTTTTCAAATAAACCAAAGCTCAAACTTCACACCGCTGCCTTGTAAACAATATACAAACTGATAGCGCCGAAGGTGGTAGATAAATTAGTTTAAACGCATGTCCTGATGTCGCTTCTAGAATCTTAGTTCGAAATTTGGTGGAAAAGGTGTTTTACTCCATGTTATTAATATCATCAAAGTTGGACTCTGGACTAAGAGAGAGATTATGATCTACGACTTGAACTTCCCTTAGTTAACCAAAAAAATACAAACTGATGACATTTCTTAAAATAATCAATTTATAAGTGTAGCATCTCTTCGAGGCTGACAACGTTGAGACCAACCATTTTTGGTACAATATGCCACTATGTTTTATTTATTTCTAGTTTTTTTTTTCTGTGTAAAGAGGCCACAACTCACAATGCACCGATCAGAAAAAGCGTTTGTTGTGATTTTCGATCAAAGATAAAATTTTGGAAACTATAACTTTGGAGGAGTATCTTCCCATGCAAAAAAAAAATATAATATTTATTTATATAATGGGTACTAAATCATCATAAGTAAATTTATGGTAAATGTTGAAATATATTGAGAAAGATGAGGCATGTAACGTCTAGAAACGAGAAAAGGCTCAATAAAATTGCAAAGGGCAAATTGACTTAAAACATTGCTTTAACATTTGCACCAAAATCAATAGCATTTTTTTTTTTCAAAATCAATACAATCAAAACATTGTTTTCAAGGTGGCCCCTTCTTGATATAGCATTATAACCCAGACGTTGGGAACCATATTACAAACATTTCCCTTTCAATATTCATTATCAGAAGCATTTTTACTGTATTTTTATTGATACTTTAGAAGTTGATATGAGTTCTCTTCTTTTTAATTATTATAGCTTATTTCGGCTTTATTGCTATATGAAGAAAATGGCCGGGGGAATGGACAATTTAATTAGTTATTGGGTGCAACCATCGTTGAAGTGGAAAGTTAATTATTGCTAATTAAGTGGACCCATCATATAACCCAATGGGCCCTTTCCTGGATGATTATGAATTTTTAATTGTACTACGATTGAAGAAAGCATATTAAATAAACGGTTCAGATTCAGTCCTTAGTTCATGGTTTCTTCTTTTTATCTTCCCTTCCCTTCTCCTTTGGGCTTGCTTTGCTCTGCCCTAAAAAAACAAACGAACAGAACACAGACCACATACACAGACAGGATGTTGCTCGGAAAGAGACAACGACCACCGATTAACAGAACAACGAGCCTATCGGAGATAAAGTTCGATCTCAACCTTCCCGGAGAATCAGAGGTTTCATCAACTCAGCAGAGTCCAAGCGAAAACACCATGGTGGAACCATACGTTTCCAACGGTCAACTCGTAGAAGCAGCCGTCGATCAACGGCTCTTAGCGATGGTCTCACCGAGAGGTAACCTAAGGAGACACTCGGGAGACTTTTCTGACGCTGGACATTTCTTGAGATCTTGCTCTCTCTGCGAACGATTACTTGTTCCTGGCCGCGACATCTATATGTATAGGTACATAACTGAAACACACATAAAATCACCGACAAGAACTGTTAATCTGACATTAGGGTTCCCTAATTTTAAATAATTAGTAATATTTTTTTTGTCATTAAATTGGCAGGGGAGATACGGCATTTTGTAGCTTGGACTGCAGGCAACAGCAAATGGCACAAGACGAGTGGAAAGAGAAAAGAAAACCGGCAAAGGAATCAACGGTGGCGACCACCGGCAAATCCGGCAAGGGAGGGAGAGCTTCAGCCGCCGTGTAATCTCCCATCTTCACGTGCGTTATATATTGTTATATATATTATGTGTGGTTTGCTATGTGTTTGTATATTATGATTATAATGGTGGGGGTTAAACATATTCAAACTTTGAGCGTTAATTGACTTGTGTTAATCACTCTCGCGTGTTGTGTTGGAATTATATGTTTTTCGAGGCGTTTTCAGATTTAACAAGTTATGATATATATGAAGTAAAAATCAAATGTATGTAAGACTTGTGTTATTTTTCAAGTACTTAATGAGAAAATGTGAAATTTTGCGTCTGAATTGTGCGAGTGAGGTTGCATGTTACGAGTTTATTTCTTTATTTTTAGTTAATCCAATTTAGGAGAACGGGGATCCAGATATTAATTAGAGTCACCGATCAAAACAAAAAGACGTTGAGGATATTAGCAGTAGTTGTTTTGAATCATTATCTGGATATCCTCGGAGATAACAATGAAATACTTTAAAAGAAAACTAGATAAGCAGCCTGGTTGGTTAGCTGATCATATATATGTACTCCTTCAAAGTAAGAACTAGTGCGTACTTTTCTCAGACATCAAACTAATTTCAAATTTTCGATTTAGGTCAACTAGAGTTGATGAAAAAGTTTCGACTGGCTGTAGCCGATCTGTGTACTTTTCAACTCCGCATTTATATACACTGATATATATTACGGTTTGATCTTATGACTATAATTTGTTCTTTATCTATAAATTTATATCTGAATAGACAAGGTTAACTGAATACGATATTGCTTGTGGGGAATCTAATGCCTAATCAGCATATGGAATCTAATGCCTAATCAGCATAGGTCCCAGTATTTGCCAATCGGAAAAAAATAATAGATTCTCTTACCACGAGAAAAATATTCAAGTAGGGGTGGGCGTTCGGGTACCCATTCGGGTTTGGTTCAGGTCCAATCGGATTTCGANCATTCGGATATTTCTAAATTTCGGTTCGGGTTCGGTTCGGATCTTTGCGGGTTCGGTTCGGGTTCGGATAACCCATTTAAATAATTTTTAAAATTTTTAAATTTATTATATACTTTAAATTTCTCAAAATCTATAACCAAAATACATATTACATATAAATTTGAATAGCATATGTCAAAATATATAAAATTAACCTAT
>OVBX01001115.1:0-28931 GCA_900406325.1 Erucastrum elatum | reverse complement strand
TACAACACATCATGAAGTCAGTGAAGTAGCCAGCGAGAACACCATTCCCAGCGGCTACATCGTATCATCCCGTCAACAGATCAGTGATATGTACCTAGATGACCAAGCACTCTCTACAAAAGCTCAGCCCACTAAAATCGATGAAAACAGAACGAAAGGAAGAAAAGGCAAATAACCCACCCTCTCACGACGCCGACAAAGAACACCGGACACCGGAGAGGGCAGATCAGAAAGCTCTAATCTGGTACACTACCTTTTTTGGAAGACATTTTATGAGAATCCCCTAGAGTGCTAGGTGATTTCTTTGTGAAATAATTGTCTTTATAATTTATTTTATTTTTTTGGTTCAAACATTATATTTTGTTTTAAAGAAAGAAATAAAATTAAAAGGATTTTACATTTGCTGCACAAATAAAATGTTGGACTTATTTTATCTCTTATTCATCGATCCATCCAATCAAACAATGTCTCTTTATTCTTGTCGTATCTTTTATACAAAAAAATAAAAGAGTGAATTGGCTGAGAAACCAAAAACAATGAGGAAATTAGGGATTTGCCCATGATGGGACAACTTTGTCTCTAGGAATTAAGGTACCAAAGGGGGGGATTTAGAGTATTTACCTAATTAGGAAGAAAGTGGTGTATATGTGATGCAATTTTCCAAAATAAAATTATATTCTCTGGCAATGGAGTCAGAGTCAGTCAAACTATCCACCTCTTTTTGATAATCTTTCTTCTTGCACACAAAGCTCTGGGATATTGTCATATTGATTACCCCCTATAATTCTTATGGATTCTTCACTTTTCTT
The DNA here is from genome assembly GCA_900406325.1 of Erucastrum elatum. Lineage (NCBI taxonomy): Eukaryota > Viridiplantae > Streptophyta > Magnoliopsida > Brassicales > Brassicaceae > Erucastrum > Erucastrum elatum. The sequence continues at coordinate 28,122 of OVBX01001115.1, read as the reverse complement.
ACTTTGTAGCTGGGTTGCTGTAATCGGTTTCGTCACGATTCTGGGTACGCTGTTGTTTATAGTTTACAAAAAATTCAGATCTGTAACGGCTTCTTCATCTTCTTCTTCACCTCCTCCATCTTCCGCGTCTCCCAATTGGAAACACCATGTCTACTCAAGCTACTGCGCGAAAGACCTCAGCAAAACCGTCCTCCTTCACCTACAGAGGGAGTTCACTAGTAAGGGAATCACACATAACGGTACAGAGATGATGAACAAGTCCGTCGGCTCTGAGCTCACAGAAGAAGCGATCAGAGGATCGAGAATCGCTATCGTCGTCTTCTCAAGGAACTACGCTTCCTCCTCGTCGCCGTGCCTCGGCGAGCTGGTGGAGATAATGAAGTGTAGGGATGAGATTGGTCAGGTGGTGGTTCCCGTCTTCTATGGAGTTTATCCAACCGACGTAAGGAATCTCACTGGAGATTTCGGGAGATGCTTCGAAGAAACATGCGCGGGTAAAACAAAGGAGGTGATTGGGAGATGGATTCAAGCTTTGGCGAAAGTGGATGTAATCGATTGTAGTTTCAGCTCTCACAATTGGTTAGTCCTTTTTTTTTACTCAAACCGGAGCAATTCAATTCAATTCAAATTACTCAAATCGTGTTTGATCTTAACCGTTTTTCTTAGGGAAAATGAAGTGGCTATGGTAGAGGACGTAGTCACTCATGTTTCGAGCATTTTGAATAATTCCAAAGAACCGACGATGTTAGGTCTAGACTCAGATAAAGGGAACAGTGTCGACTATAAAGAGATGATGGAAGCGTATATTTCACGGCATGTAGGATCCGTTCCAAGCCCTTTCTTGATCTTTTGATATCATTTGATTACTAATCATCAAACACTTAATTGTTTTTTGGATTGCTTCTTTAGGAAGGATTGTATACAAGTGAAAGAGCTTCCGAAGGATCATATAGTGGAGGGCTACCCGCTGTCTACATTTATTGCGCAAATACATTACAGTACTCCTTCGCTAGCCACCTCTCCATGGATTTCCACAGAAAAGGCGTTTATGCATCTGTAAATACTAGCAATGAGACTCTGGATGTGGTGGAGGGAGCTAGCGCTTCTGTGGTGGTTTTATCGAAGGACTACTTGTCCTCCCCCTCATGCCTGGATAAGCTCGTGAGGGTTCTTCAGTGCAGGAGGAAAAGCGGCCAGCTGGTGGTTCCAGTGTTCTATGGCATTAGTCCATCAGATGTGGCGGTGCAGGAGCACGAGTTAGCTGATCGGATTAGAGACTGGAGTAGCGCGCTCCAAGAGCTGAGAGAATTACCAGGCCACCAGTTTAGGTAACTATGTATTAGATACTGTCACTTGCATTTTTTAGAAGAATATAAGCTTTCTTCTTCAAATGCCTTCCACCTATCAAATGTAACACCTCAAAGAAAATTTGCATAAATTTGGAATGTAAGGTATTATGTGTAACTAAGTAGTGTTATTATATGATAGGTTGAGAATGGGTTCACAAAATGTGAGGAATTTTATTGAAAGAAATTTTACTCTTCAGTATATATACAGTAATGCCCTGTCCAATATTCACTTTTTAAATTTTATATTAATGTAAACAGGGAGGGATATAGTGAGTGCGAACTCGTGGAAGAGATTGTTCATGATGTCTGTGAAAAACTCTTTCCTGCGGAACGAATAGGAATCAACTTAAGGCTTCTGGAGATAGAACACTTGCTTTGCAAACAACCATGGGGTATCCGTCGCTTAGGAATCTGGGGTATGCCCGGCATAGGCAAGACAACTCTTGCTAAAGCAGTTTTTGATCAGATCTCTGGAGGCTATGAAGCTTCTTGTTTCATCAAACACTTTGACAAAGCTTTCAATGAGAAGGGACTTCACTGTTTGTTGGAGGAACATTTTGGGAAAATTTTGAAGGAATTGCCTCGTGCATGCAGTAGCATTACAAGACCTAGCTTCCCCGGAGATAACTTAAGCAAGAAGAGAACTCTTGTTGTTCTTGATGATGTGCAAAATCCTTTAGTTGCCGAGTCTTTTCTCGGAGGGTTTCATTGGTTTGGTCCGGGAAGCCTAATTATCATAACCTCCAGAGATAAACAAGTTTTCCGCCTTTGTCAGATCAATCACGTGTATGAGGTTCAGAGCTTAAATAAGTATGAGGCTCTGCAGCTATTCTCTCAGCGTGCATTTGGAGAATATACAAGAGAACAAAATTTCCAGGAACTATCAGTGGAAGTGATTGAGTATGCTAGTGGAAATCCATTAGCTCTCAGCTTTTACGGAAAAGAGCTTAAGGGAAAGAAACTGTCAGAAATGAGGACCACATTCCTCAAACTCAAGCTACGTACGCCATATAAGATTCAAGACTTATTCAAGAGAAGCTATGAAGCACTTAATGACAGCCAGAAGAACATTTTTCTGGACATTGCTTGTTTTTTCAAGGGAGAAAATATCGACTATGTGATGCAACTGTTTGAGGGGTGTGGCTTTTCTCCACGTGTTGGGATTGATGTTCTTGTGGAGAAGTGTTTGGTTACTATTTCAGAAAACAGAGTTGAAATGCATAGATTAATCCAAGACTTTGGTAGAGAGATAATCAACGGAGAAGTAGTACAGATCGAGAGGCGTCGCAGGCTATGGGAACCTTGGGCCATCAAATTTCTACTTGAAGAGGACAAGCTCAAAGTGAACGAAGATTTCAAATCAACCTATACACGTCCACTGGTCTGTCATACTTCTAATAAATTTGACAAAAATTAATTACTTTTGTAGATGAACCAACTTCTTGATGATATCCTTTCCTTATATTGCAGGGCACTGTAGACATCGAAGGCATATTTCTGGACGCATCAATCTTAAGCTTTGATGTGAAGTCTGGTGCTTTTGGGAATATGCTAAGCCTTAGATTCCTGAAGATTTATTGTTCCAGTCATAAAAAATATAGTAGAGTCTGCCTTCCCAAAGGACTTGTTTCTCTGCCTTATGAGCTAAGACTCCTCCACTGGGAGAAATATCCTTTGAAATCCTTGCCACAAAACTTTGACCCATGCTACCTTGTTGAACTCAATTTGCCTTACAGTCAGCTTCGGAAACTTTGGGGAGGAACCAAGGTAGGCAAATAAACTCCTATGTTCTACCTCTATTGTCTTATATTTTTTTCCAATAAATGTCAATCCATTTCAAATTATAATTTTTTTTGTTTAGAATCTCAAGATGCTGAAGGTGGTCAGGCTTTGTCATTCCCAGCAGCTAACTGATGTTACCGATCTTTGTAAAGCTCAAGATCTCGAGGTGTTAGATCTCCGAGGGTGTACACATTTGCAGAGTTTTCCAGCCATGGGTCAGTTACGGCATCTCAGAGTTGTGAATCTTTCAGGTTGCACAGAGATCAGAAGCTTCCCAGAGGTTCCACCAAACATTAAGGAACTACATCTACAGGGAACTGGTATTAGAGATCTACCAGTATCCACTGCCACCCTCTCTCCGCAAGTTAAGTTTAACAGAGAGCTCTCCAATCTTCTAACAAAATTTTCAGGGGTTTCAGATGTTTTAAACCATGAGGGACTAACAAGCCTGATCAAACCCGTGTCATCTGATCAACATCTTGGTAAACTTGTTCGCCTGAATATGAAAGATTGTGTTCATTTGACAAGTCTGCCTGACATGGCTGATTTAGAAGCTCTTCAAGTTCTTGATCTGTCTGGATGCTCAAATCTCAGCATTATTCAGGGTTTCCCACGAAACCTGAAAGAATTATATCTTTCTGGGACTGCCATAAAAGAATTACCACAGCTTCCCTTGAGTCTTGAAATCTTGAATGCACATGGCTGTGTGTCTCTTAAATCAATTCCTATCGGTTTCGAGCATCTTCCAAGGTATTACACATTCAGTAATTGTTTTGCTCTTTCTGGAAAAGTGGTCAACATTTTTGTAAAGAATGCTCTGGCTAATGTTGAGCGCCTAGCAAGGGATATTCATCAAAAACAGAAACTCAATAAATCTCTGGCTTTCAGCTTCATTGGACCTTCACCTTCAGGGGAAAATCTAACATTTGATATGCAATCAGGATCTTATGTGATTACACAACTGGGTTCTTCTTGGAGAAACACGCTTGGAATTGCTGTATTAGTACAAGTTACATTTTCGAAGGATTACTGCGAGGCTAGTGGTGGTTTAAACGTTACTTGTGTTTGCAGATGGAAAGATAAGAATCATGTCTCTCATAAGCGAGAAAAAGACTTCCATTGTTGGCCTCCAGAGGAAGAAGGTGTTTCAAAGGATCACACGTTCGTCTTCTGTGATCTGAATATTCATCCGAGTGCTTATGAAGAAAATGACTCCGGCATATTGGCTGATCTTGTCGTATTTGAGTTCTTTACTGTGAACAATCAGAAGAAGCTCTTAGATGAGAGTTGTTGTACAGTGACGAAATGTGGAGTGTATGTGATAACCGCTGCAGATCGTGATACAAGCCCTAACGTGACTCCATCGTTTTCATCGTCGGATTACCTGCAGGAGTTTTCTGATGATGACGCTCGAGACGTATCGACGGTCATATATGATGGCTTAGACGAGAATGAAAGAACTATATTTCTTTACATTGCATGTCTGTTCAATGATGATGAAGCCGAGGTGTTGGCACCGCTTAGCAATGGCTTGGAAATTAGTTCTGGACTCAAGATCTTAGCCGATAAGTCTCTCATACATATATCTCCATACGGTGTTATAGTACGAGAAGGTTTACTTCAGAAAATAGGTATGGAGATGGTCAATAGACGGAAACGGGCGCAAGCTTTGACCAATTTAGCAGATATAGCCGGAGTGGATTCTCAGAAGTGGTATGTTTTGGTCCCATTATTTATGCTTGATGAATATTCTATATCGAAATCTAATCATTGTTACTTTATGATATTTCTCCTTGTCAGGGATAATAAACCTAACATGATACAGAACTTGCCTCCCTCCTTCAAGGTTTGTTCTATACCTGCAAACTCTCTGGGTCTTATTATGATGGTATTTTTCTGTTGGAGTTTTGCTTAAGGTTTAATTGTAATGACATGGCGTTGGCTCTGATGCAGATGCACTCTTCCATGTGCCTCGAATTGAAAAACTTAGTTGATAGAGTTATGAAAATCTTTCCTGAAATAGAAGCTACTGAACCGGGATCTTCCGCAGCGATACAGACTCTCAACAAAGCTTTGGAGAAAGCTAAGCTGCTTCTTCAATACTGCAGTGAATCCAGTAAACTCTACATGGTTTGCCAAAAATTCAACTTCCTCTCACATTTTATGTACTTTTTTTATCACGCTGTCTGACCTAATGTGATTACTATGTTGCTTCAATCTTCAGGCAGTAACCGGAGATGCTATACTCACAAGAGGTTGTAGAGCCAAAAAATTGTTAGAGCAAAGCTTAGATGACATTCGAACCAGGGTACCGACTGCTACGGCTATCAAGGTTGTATCAAACCATGTTTCTGACGTTTTTGTTCTACGAAAATGCAAAATCACTGATGACAGTTTTCTTGCAGATACTTAAGGTAGTCCAAGGTGTTAGGTCAACTGTGTTGACTCTAGAATCGTCTGACGAAGAAGCTGGGAAAGCTATTAGGGGACTGATGAAACAAAGCAGCACATCTTCTGATGAGATCAGAGTTTTCCATTTTGCAGCATTAAAGCTCCAGCTTTCAACACCTGAAGCCATTGTGATTGAGAGAAGATCACTGAAGTCGCTTTACGTAGGACAGTGTGAAGGGAACAAGAGACAGATTTTGAAATATCTTCTCTATCTTCTGAAGAAGCATAAAGAGAAAATCATTTGGAGAGATCACAAAGATAACTCTCTCACACTGCATCAGTCTGTCAATGATTCTGTGTGTGCTAGTGATGCAGAAGCCGGGTGTTCTGAGGAACACGATGCTACACTTCCCGAGCATTTTAAATGCCCTCTTTCTCTTACCGTGATGTATGATCCTGTCATCATTTCCTCAGGCCACACCTTTGAGAGGATATGTATTCAGAGATGGTTTGATGAAGGTAACGATACATGTCCTATATCAAAAAGGATACTGGATGATTTCACATTGCTGTCCAATGCAGCGATGAAGGGTCAGATACTAATATGGTGCAAGAAGCACGGTATTGATGTTCAAGATCCAGCAATGAAGCATACAAACGCTTCACACAATATTGACTTATCCATTGCTAGTTTTGGAAGTTCTCTCTACAATATACCAGACATCAGCTGCTTCACGAGTAGGGACTTCAGCTCTAGCTTTTCCACTGATTCACCATCCTACTCTAAGATGTCAAAGGGTGGTTACTTCATGCCAATTCAGACGATAGCTTCTGAATCAGGAACTGAAGTCACAGATTCTACTGAGAGTGAGGTGGAGATAGAGCCTTTATGTGAACTCACTAAGCTTTCATGGGATGCACAGATCAAGGTCATACAAGATGTAAGAAATCGTTTTGATAAAGATCCTCTGGTTGTTCCGTCATTGTCACCCAGTAAATTTCTTGAGCCACTTATCACATTATTGAAGAATGCTCACGAAAGAAACGGAACTGACATAGTTAAGGGTGGATTGGGTTTGTTATTGACTTTCTTCAGTGGAAATAGAAGGGCTATCGAATTTTTGGAAGAAGAAGTATTCGAAATGTTGTGCGTCTTTCTCGGGTCCAAATTAGTAGCTGAAGAAGCTTTGAACGTTCTCGAGGTTCTCTCTAACCACTCACACAGTCTCTCCAGGATAACTTCACCAGGCTCTCTCTCTTACCTTTTGAAGATCGCTGAGTCTGGAGCAGAACATCTTCAAGAACAAGCTATGATCACACTCAAGAACCTGTCTTCAAGCAATGCGATTTGTCTGGAAATGGTCTCTCTCGGTTTCGTTCAGAAGCTCACATCTTTCTTGCAACAAAACATCTTCAGCAAACATTCGATCATCATGCTGAAGAATCTCTGCAACACTGAGAAAGGTAGGGTTTGTGTAACCGAAACCCCTGGTTGTATAGCTTCAATATGTGAATTACTGGACTCGGATGTTTCAGAGGAGCTAGAGAATGCAATCGCCATCCTCCTCCAGCTCTGTGTGGAGAAGATAGAGTATTGCTATCTTGTGGTGAGAGAAGGCCTTAATATTTACTCATCTCTTCTCTTGATATCCCACAACGGAACCGAGGAAGCCAGGGTTGGTGCATCTGAGTTGCTCAGAGCTCTTGAAGAAGTAGTAGAAGAGTCCTCCACACTGGTTGTTACTCCTCTCAGGAACCTATAACAACACCATCTCCAGAGACGTCTGGTCTTTTTGGGCTCAGATTCTCCATTCTCAAGAAGAAGAAGAGGAAAGTATAAGTTTTGTTAGGCTGTTTTTAACTTACCTTTTTAAGAAGCAATCATATTTCTCGTGGTTCTCTCTTTGCTGACTTCGATAGCCGAATCCCTTGGTTGTTTAACTTCAATATCTGAATTGTTGGACTCAAATGTTCCCCGAGTTAGAGAATGCAATCTCCATGAGCATAAAAGATGAGTATTGCTATCATGTCAAGGGAATGGAGATCATTAGATCATTGGTTCTCATCTTCCAAGCTTTACCACATATTCCCTCTCAGATCAAGTTAGAAGCGAGGTGTCAAATGAGAAGCCAATGGTTTTTGGAGGCCGAGCAAAAACACATGAAAGATCCAAATAAGATATTCTTGGCGGAGCAAGAACATGACTTTTCATTCAAAATACTTCAAAAATATTAGATGTTATGGAAGCAGACCGGAAGTTGCCATCAAGTTGGAGTTTCAAAGTGAACATTTGCTAAGAAAGTTGGAAGGCTTTATGGTTATACACAATCACAGTGATCTTTGATGCATTGCTGGTTAGTATCTCCACATGAGGTAGTTTTACCATATCTTTTAATATCAAGTTAATGTGCACACCGTGACTACTAGTACATGGTAGGATATCTTTCTACAAACCTATCACCAATAGCTTTATAGTTAGATGCATTATCTGTCATCATATGGACTACATTTTGGGTGCACTACCTCCACAACCTCAACAAATAAGTTACAGAAGTTCTCTGCCTTTGTATATACTTCTAAAGCATCGACTAACTTGATGAAAGCTTTGTCCTTACGATAGTAGACCAAAAAATGGTCTTTACCTTGTATCTTTCTACCCATCACCCATCAGAGTACAGCCAGTATCAACCCATGTACTCCTAAAAGAGTCGATAATCAAAGAAACTTGCAGCATCACTTAGTAAACAAATTCTTAAAGCATGATAAGAAGGCCCTTCATAACCATGACCCATGCTTACAATTTTGCTGATTATAGGCTGATAAAACCTAGAGTTAACTGCATTCATTATGCCATAATATAATGCAATAGCCATACCAGCATCATGAACCGTTTCCTTACTTTGCAATCATGAATTTATAGTTGGATGTGTTTGATCTTCTAGACCCTTTTTAAAGTATGAGTTTATATCCGTAGTTTATATCCGTACTGACCTACACAAACTTGAGTAGAACCTTCATCATCATCGAAATCGTAAAGTTGTTTATTCACTCCTCATTTCTCTTTTGCTCTATCCTTGTTTTTTTCCAGTGATTTCTCATTGGGTGTTGAACTTCTGGAGAAACCTTTGTGCATCCGTTTGTGTTTCCCTTCACTCCCGCAAATGTTGTTGCGTTCTATTGATTCCACCTCCTTGATTAACCTTACGACGAAAGTCACCATAATAATGTTTTTTCCTTTTGAATCTAAAGTATGAGTAACATGTACACATGCTAAATCTTGTTTTTAACAAGTGGAACGTTGTGACATTCGTTGGTTTGTTTGATTGCTAAGTACACTACAAAAAAATTAAGTTAATACCTCAAGCAAGAAAAAACAGATCATGTAAACTATGTTTTAATTTGCTGGTGGAATGAAAAACTTTATATACGGTAGTGATAATAAAAAATTGCTGGAAAGATTAAATACATCACCAGGCCTTATGTCACGTTGGTTGTACGTTGTGTAATAACATCAATATTGGGCAGTCGCACCGTGCACAGACATATACTATTTTTCATAAAGTTTTTGAAAAGTTTGCAAAAATATAATAAGTTAACACTTATCCTGTAAAGTCTTCCACCAGCAGCACCGCCTCTTCCCCCCCAGCCACAGCCTGAGCCACTTCCGCTACCTTTGCCTCCACCACCTCCTCCTCCTCTTCCACCGCCACCACCACCACTTCTTTTTTTCTTCTTGTGGGGATTTTTTTCCGCTTTCACCCTCGTGAAACATTTCCAACAGGTCCCTAAGTTTTTGAAAAAAACTATATAAACATAAGCTCTCAAAATATATTTTAGATCTCCTAACGGATAAACAAATTTTTTTACATAAAAAGCTATCACAGGTTCCCAAAATTTCAAGGCAGGCTCTCCACCACCTCCTCGGCTGCCGCCTCCACCTCGTGCTTTGCAGTTTCCATTCTTATTACATCACCATTCTCACAATCCAATGCATTTTCAAACCTAACGGTCGAAGCATTCGTATAAAAGTTATTTTTCAAAACACTTGAAGACGGAGTAGAACTCATAGACATAGTTTGAGCTAAGAAACTCACTTCCATCTCTCTCCTTTAGGTCTCTTAACCCATTAACATAGTTTGAGCTAAGAAACAACACAATAGAAGCAGTACTAAACAAGAAGAACACTAAGCCTGATGATGATCTCTCTCTTACACTCTCCATTTAAACAATCAATATATCGAACATAGAACTATATTTGCTTCTTGTTGATATGCATCGTTACTCTTTCTCTCCTTTTTATACTAGGTTTCCTCCACGCATAAAACTATTGTTGAAAGTCTGTTGTCACACCAGTGCGGCGGAAACTTTAGATTTAACGTTGATTCAATCATGCGATGGTTAAACCAAGAAGGTGCTTCGCTTCCTGGAATAGAAGTGATGAGCATAGCTTTTGACACACTTCCCTGCAAAAGTAACACAGAAATAAAAAAAAACTCATTAACTGTTAAGAAGAATTCAGTTAAGTAAAGTTAGGACTTAGGAATGGGACTTCTTTATAGGAACTACGCGCATCAAGCTGGATCTTCTTTTGTGCGTATATGTTTTGCAGCTTGTTCCAGATTGTTGCAGTTGATGAAAATGAATTTAGAGTGAACCTGCTCCGTAAGCTTAATCCGCATGGGCGATGCCACTGTTTCGAATTTCTAGCAGCCATGTGCATATAGAATCTCTAGATTTGGCGGAAGAAATGGAATTGAAGTGAGATTCTTGCAGTACTTCAGGTCACGCAGTTTCAGATGATATAGTTGACTGCTGTCAGTATGCAGATTGCTGATCATATCGTTCATGCTCAAGCATAGACGCTGCAATGAGAATATGCCGTTCATACTACGTCTTTTCAGGTAAGTCTTCCACTTTTGAGTTATTCAACTGCATTATCTTCGGCATGTCTGTAATTGATGTCCCATCAAGCAATAAAATCTGTAAGCATTTCATGTATGCAATAGGTACTGAAAAAGTCTTGAGATTTGAGCAACCAGATAGCACCAGTTCTTGCAGAACCAATGGTGAAGCAGGTAAAGAAGATGTTACCTGGTGTGAGGAAAGTCGAGTCACAAATTTCACTATATAAAGTTTATACTTAACATATATAAAACAGTAAATTTAGTGATGGCCAGAAAGTAACAATTTATTTAGTGAAAAAAATTCTAGCAAACCTATAAACCGGAAAGAATAAAACGCTCAAACACGTCAAAACAACGAACAAAAAGCGAGCAGGTAACTGTCTCCTTCAATAACGACATGGTTTGGTTCCTCATACACTATACTCTCTCGGACTGAAGAAGTTCCATTACTGTCTCCTTCAATAACAACATGGTTTGGTTCCTCATATACTGTACTCTCTCCGACTGAAGAAGTTCCATTACCGTCTCCTTCAGTAACGGCATGGTTTGGTTCTTCGTACACTATACTCTCTACGACTGAAGAAGTTCCATTAATGTCTCCTTCGGTAACAACATGGGTTGTTTCTTCGTACACTGTACTCTCTCCGACAGAAGAAGTTCCATTACTGTCTCCTTCAGTAACAACATGGTTTGGTTCTTCGTATACTATTCTCTCGCCGACCGAAGAAGTTTCATTACTGTTTCCTTCAGTAACAACATGGTTTGGTTCTTCGTACACTATACTCTCTCTGACCGTAGTTCCATTACTGTCTCCTTCGGTAACAACATGGTTTGGTTCTTCGTACACTATACTCTCTCCGACTGAAGAAGTTACATTATTGTCTCCTTCAATAACGACATGGGTTGGTTCCTCATACACGAAACTCAAACCACAATTAACAATCAGACCTGCACCATCTATCACTTCGAATTTGATTGACGCCTCCGTAGGAACACATTTCTGATGTTCTAGGGGACCTTGTACATGATTTTTAACGTGGGAGCAGCATACGTAACCGATAAACACATGGTCTGAATCGATCTTGCGCGGTTCGATCCAACCTCCACCAAGAATGTAGCTGAAACGCTTAGGTGTCCCGAGTTGGTCTCTGAAAGCACAAGTGCACTTTATTGAGAAACTTTCAGCTTGAGTTTTCGGGAATGCAACGACAGCGCACAGAGCTATAGTCGAAAGATTATTGTCACACCAATGTGACCGAGTCAGCTTTAACGTTGATCCAATCATGCGATAGTCAAACCATGAAGGTACTTCACTCCCTGGAAAGGAAGTAATGAATAAAGCTTCTGAAGCATGTCCCTGAAAAAAGTAACATAGAAACCAAACAAATCACAAACGGTTTAAGAGAACCGATAAGATAAATAAATGTGAGGAATGAGACCTCTTTATAGCATCTACGCGCATCTAGCTGGCTTTTCCGTTGAGCATACGTTGTGATGCTATTCTTTGCAGCTTGTTCAAGACTGTTGCAGTTGGTGAAAATGAATTTAGAGTTAATCTTCTCCATATGCTTAAGAATGGCCATCGGTGTTGAGACAGTCTTCAGTTTGTCACAGCCATGTGCATCTAAGATCTCCAGATTTGGTGGAAGCAGTGGAATTGAAATGAGATTCTTGCAGAACTTCAGGTCAAGCAATTTCAGGTGACATAGTAGTTTGATGTCATCTTGGAGGCTGGTGATCATATTATTCCTGCTTAAGCATAGACGCTGCAGTAAGGATATGCTGTTCATACCACGTCTTAGTTCAGGTATGTCTTCCACTTTTAAGGTACTGAAATCTGTCCCGTCGAGCAACAATATCTGCAAGCTTTTCATGTTTTCAATGGGGACTGGAAAAGTCTTGAGCATTGAACAACCAGATAGCACCAGTTCTTGCAGAGTTTTCAGCTTCCCCAGGCTTTCTGGAACTGCCACCAACTCTTTGCAGTCTTTCAAGTTCAATACAATCAGTCTCTGGAGCTTCCATATGTTTGTAGGAAGTTGACCAATGGCAGTCCCATCTAAGTGTAAATTCTCTAAATTATTCGAAATCACCTTGAAAGTTTGAAGGCTTGAGCAGTTGGTGAGGATGAGAGTTTTCATAGAGCTCAGATTGATATTTGGGAGAACCCGGAGACTCGTGCAACCTCTCATGTTGAGGAAAACAAGACGTTTCATGCCTTTCATGCCCTTCGGCAACTCTTGCAAACTCGTGCAGCCTTCAAGATTAAGTCTCTCGATACTTTCAGCATTTAGCAACGCTGACAGCTTGTATAACTTGCTTGAGTAGCTAAGATCAACCCACTTAAGCTTCGGTGTTTCCTGCAACGAATATTAAGTTAAATGAGTTTCCAACTTAAAACCGACTGGTGATGATGAGTGGATCGATGTATCTCTCTTATATATTATTTAGAATCTCTTTTTAACTTCTGAATGTGACTTTGTCCCTAATAAATGAAACTGTAACAGTGAAAAGTAACTTAAACAGAGACACACCTTAACACCATCCCAGACACCTTCAATCTCGCTGTATGGCAGGTTAAGGTCGATAAGATTCTTGGGGTCGAATTCTTCTGGAAGGTTCTTCAAAGGAAATTTCAACCAGTAGAGATACCTTATCTCATCTAATGGAAGCTCGAGCCCATCAGGGAAGTTTAGTTTGCAGTCAGCTTTGCGTTTCCGATGACAATGGGAACTATAGATTTTCAGGTACCTAAGATTAAGCATCTTACTGAAGGTACATATGTCCAAAGGAAGTTCCTTCTCCAGTTCAGACATGTCAAGAAAAATACCTCTCACACTGTCGTCTCCCTGCTTGACCAGTTTAAGACCACAAGTTAGCAAAACTGGAAGTTTTCTAAACAGTCGAGTGCTAAGTGAGCTTCTAGTTTATCATGAAAATAAGAATTTCAAACAGTTCCAAGGTTTATCATACAGGCAAAACTCTTATATATCACAAAAAGTATGAGCAAATAGCACGAGAAAATCTCCAAAATACCATTAATTAAAGAGCAAAATAACTAAATTATTTCAAATCATAAACCACTATCCTTACTTCACTGTTTAAATACTAAACCTTAAACTCTAAATCACTAAAATTCAAATTCAAATATCAAAAAGAAGTATTTAAGTTTTAATAAATACTACTTTTTGAATTTTTACTTTTATGTACTATTTTCAGAATAAAAATATATTTTAATGCTATCATAGAATATTTCTCTGATTTTACCGTTGTATTCTTCAGAGCATCAACAAATTCTTTCTTGTTCAACAGTCTACACGATCCTTTGGAAGCAAGTTCCTTGCCAAATGTATACAGCAAATCGTGCATCTCTACTCGTCCACCAGAAATGCTAATCAAAAATTTACTGGCAAGATCCTTTAGATCAGACTCAACCAAACACCTCACGTAATACTCGTCCCCTGATCTAAAGAAACACGCAACATCAAGAAACACATCTTTTTGATGCAGACTTAGCTCATCATAGCTTATCTGCAAGAAATCTTGTATCGTCTTATTCGAGCTTTGTGCCAGCCTGCGAAGTGTCTCTTCCCAATGAGGCTTGGCTTTTCCATAAAGCTCTCCACCCAATATCTTGAGAGAAAATGGGTTGCCTTTGGCATAATCCGAAAATTCTTTTGAAAGATTGATGAAATTTCCCACTGGATTGATGACACCAAAGGCATAATGGCTGAAACACTCCAAGCTGTATCTGCCATTTAGTCTCAGAACCTCATATATGTCATCCACCTCCCCCTCGATCACCGACCTATCACTCGTCGTGATAATGATCAAGCTACCTTCCTTAATCCAGTCGCCATTGCCAAGAAGAACCTCTATCTGTTCCTTGTTGGTCACGTTATCAAGAATAACAAGAGATTTCTTACGGAGTAGGAGTGTTTTCAAGGACTCAGGCGTCATGTTAGAGACCTCTTGATTCACATCTTCATTCCTTAACAGCTCCTTCGTGAGATAGCTCCCATTCATCATGGGGCTTTCACTCAATCCACGCACATCCTGAAGAAAAGCGTGGCGCACAAACTTGCCTTTACGCTTTTCATACAGCACATTCGTCAAGGTGGTCTTACCAATACCTGGCATCCCGACAAGACCAAGTTTAAGAGTACGGTCGTCGTAAGAATTTAACATCTCTTCCAATTGCTTAAGACGTGTTTCTATGCCAAAGGGAGGAAGAGCCGAGTCTGAAGCAGATTCAGCCGTTTCTTCATCTCCTACACCAGGATTATCAATGGCGATCACACTTTCCCGTTGTGTCGAATTGAGAGTTAGCTCTTTGGTCACTGCCTTTACAATCTGAATGATAGATTCACTTTCTTTGCTGTAAGACAAGTGAAGAGAAGGAATCAGAAACCCTTATAGCCAAAAAAAGATATACTCGAAATCTCATCAAAATCATTAACCAAAATATTTTCCAAAACACTACTAAATAATGATTGAATTAAGTGATTTTGTTTCAATTTCTAAACTTATGAAAATCCAGGAACATGGTACCTCGTATCAGTTAAAGTGATGCCGAACTTTCTTGCAATATCTCCTAAAGCTTTTATCCACTTATCTAGCTTTTCACCTTTACCATCCCCTTTATAATCCCTTACCAATTTGTAGAACTTGTCACCGAAGTCTCCTTCGAGATTTTTCACATCGGCCACCTTTACCTTGTAAAAGATGGGGATGACCACAAGTTTGCCCAAGTCAACGCACTCCTTGATCTTGTCCAGCTCGTCCAAGCACCACTTTGACTCAGGATACTGGCTTGAGAAGATAGCGAGCGCGATCTTTGACTCCTCGATTCTGTCAAAGAGGGCGGTGATAGGTTCACCCCTAGAATTTCTTTCGTCGATGAAGACATTGATTCCATCTGCTGTCAAGGCCTCCTCCAGATAGCTGACGAAATTATACCGCAGTTCCCCTCGAAAATTGATGAAGACTTGGTTATGCGGGGGGGATTTCACGGAGGAAGAAGATGAGGCCACCATGGTCGAGGGGGCAGACATATTTTACAGAGAAGAAACGAAGGAAGAGAAAATGCTTCACTCTGAGAGAGCAACTGTTGATGAAAAACGGAAAGTAGAAATTATTATTTGCTTTTTAATAAATGTTTTGATTGCATAAGACTACTCACAGTTGACAGAATGCAGTGGAGAGTTGAACGATGCGTTGAGAATGAGCTGTTTCAAAACTAGCTGAAAATGTTTCAAAACTAGCTGAAAATGTTGAACGCGTTGAAATTTGGTGAAAACGTTGAACGCGTTGAAATTTGGTGGAAAGAGGAGAGATAGGCCAGATGGAATAGTGGTATTGGATGGTGGAAATGGACGATAATGATAATTTTTCTTATATTAAATACAAAAAAACAAGCTAAAATTGATTTAGAAAATTGTTTAATAAATAGGAAAAAACAATGATTATTTAAATATATGTTCATTTAATAGTCATTTAATTATTTCAGTGGCATGTCATAGTAATTAAAAATGAAAACTAAGGGGTATTTTATATGTGTATTTCTATTTTAATAATATAGATGATCCAATTTAATTTATTTATTTTATTTTTTTAAATAAAACCTACAGAATTACCATAAATGAGTAATATAAATATGAAAATTAATCATTCTAATAATAAAGATTTGATAAAAATTTATATCTCCTTCATCATTTTTTGTTTAATTTTGTATTGTTAAAATAAATTAAACAACAAAATTAGCTACAAAATTAAAATTTAGATTTTTTGTATATGTTATATTTTGAATTAAAAACGACAGTAAATGACTAAAACTATTAAATTATTATGTTAAAATTAATGATCAAAGGTTTAAAATTTTTATTATAAAAAGATACACATGATTTTAAAATCATATGAGTAAAAATATCATTTAATAATAAAAAAAAATATTTGTTATAAAAAATAATAAAACAAATATAGACAATATAAGATTAAATAAATATTTTAATATTAAAACTTTCAATGAATTTTCAAGAAAATTTATTAATTATAAACTTGTTAATTTTTTCACATCAAAAATTTTGTTATTAATGATTTAAATATTTTCTTATAAAAAAATATGAATGATCATAGAACCGTATGATTATGAAATCTCATTTAATAAATAACTATATATATAATATTCTTAGAAAATATGTTAGTTCATCTTAACTTATATTATACTTTTTATTAAATTAACTATCAAATTGATAAATAATGTACAAAAAAAATCTCACACTTTCCTTAAATAAAAGCTACAAAATCACATAATATAATTAACATATATATGAAAATTAATTGTTATGAATAATAATATTTGATCATAATTTTTGTATCTCAATTCTTTTTTTTTTGTTTTATATTATTAAAAGATGTTAAACAATCACATTAACTATATAATAAAAACATAAAAATTGTTTTTCTTAAATGTTATATTTTGAGTTTTTCAAAACGTCTATAAATTATTGGAAATTTGAAGATCTCACTTTGAAAATCTTGTGATCGATAGCTTAATTTCTTTTGTTATAATAAGATACAAATGATCATAAAATTGTATTAATGTGAACTTGTATTTAATAAATATTCAAATTCGATGGATAACAATCAGTTCAAATTATTTACAGTTTGTTTTAAGCCCAAATTGATCAGGCTCATCATATATTTAAAATAGATTTCAGTCTACAATTAAAATTATAAATGTTCAGCTGATCATATCCCCTATATATTAAATCACTTGAGTCACTTGAATTATAATTAAGTAACAATTTACTGTAACTGAAACTTTTTATTTTTTTAGTCATTTTTTTTATCTTTTTGCTTTATTTTAACAGTAACGAAACTGAAGTAAAATTATAAATTTGATGGATAACAATCAGTTGAAATTATTTATAATTTTTTTATCTTTAAACAAACATAGTTGTGTTCAATCGAAGACATATTAATTTGATGAATACTAAATATGAAAGAATATAAAAAATTTTCTTTCATGCTTCTATTTTTTTCAAAAAAAAATTCA
The DNA here is from genome assembly GCA_900406325.1 of Erucastrum elatum. Taxonomy (NCBI): domain Eukaryota; kingdom Viridiplantae; phylum Streptophyta; class Magnoliopsida; order Brassicales; family Brassicaceae; genus Erucastrum; species Erucastrum elatum. Next base: position 10,639 of record OVBX01001115.1, on the reverse strand, counting down.
AAAATTTAGAGCTTTGGTATTAATTCTAGATTTGATTATTTTATTAGATGATAAAAGCTTTTTTATTTAAATATATAATATTTTTTTAATAAATGACTTTTTGACAACACGCCTCTAAAATTTGTATCATTTGTAATCTTAAACTAAATAATTATGTTTTTGGCGGTATATAAACCAAATCGAATCGAATTAAATATGAATTTAGAATATTAATTATATTTAATAAGCTGAAATACTGAATAAATCAAACTGAACCAAAACCAACCCGATATTCGGATTGAACATTCCTAATCCATATGAAACCGAACTATTATTTCATTCTCCATAACATAATAAAAATAACAACTTCATTTCCGCACAAGGGCACATTTTATCCTAGTGTAATAGTTTGGTTTCATCCAGTCACTTGAAGGGAAAAGACCTATGACAATGGATTAGGTGGAAAGTTGAGCTAATGACCACAGATTATATTTTTAATACCCAAGTGGATGTAAATTATTGGTGAAATTTCCGAGAGACTTTCTGAAAGTAATGGTGGATCCTACATTGATTTGTCGTTGGCAATTATTTTGGCAACGGGAAGGAAACATCCACGAAGCTTTCCTCTATTGCTGGTCGGAGCATTCTCTCTCTCCTAGTGGAGTCAATGTGCTAACTTCCTCCTTAAGCATTCAAAGCTCTGTGAAACTGATCCTACTCCCTAATCACATCCTCTCTCTTTTTGCCTACTTATGAACTGTGCTGCTGCAATTGTATTCATGGTTTACTGAAATTTTAGATCCAACCCCTAAATAAATTATGGCTTATTCTTCGTCTTCTTTGCCTCACAACTGGAAAAACGATGTCTACCCAAGCTTCCACGGGGCAGATGTCCGCGCAAACATCCTCAGCCATATTCTCAAGAAGTTTAGGAGCAAAGGAATCGACTCATTCGTTGACGGTGATATAGACATGAGCAAGTCTGTCGGTAAAGCGATCGCTATAAGAGGATCGAGGATTGTGATTGTCTTGCTCTCAAAGAACTACGCTTCGTCAGCATGGTGCTTGGACGAGCTGGTGGAGATCATGAAGTGCAGAGAAGAGTTTGGTCAAACAGTGATGCCCCTTTTCTATCAAGTGGATCCAACTGATGTAAAGAAACAGACTGGTGATTTTGGGAAGGTCTTCAGGAAAACGTGTAAAAGAAAAACAAAGGATAAGATCCGAAGATGGAAACAGACTTTGGAAGACGTGTCCCAACTCGCAGGTTACCACTCATCAAGCTGGTTCGTCCTCTCCTCTTGGTTTCCATTTGCTCTTAAACTTTTTCACGCATCAACGACCTCTATATATTTGTAGCTTTTAAACAATAGCCTTCCTGAAATTTCATATTTTTAAAAGAAAATGCGTATGTCGGTATGTGTTTAAGTAAGTAGATCGAACACGTGTTGCTTTCTTTCTTTTGATCTACCGTTACTCAATTAGTATTCATACAAGTATGAGAATATTTCTATAGTACGTGCAACTTTCATGATAACTGAACTACTGATCATCCCCTTAATCAGGGAGACTGAAGCGGAGATGATTGAGCATATTGCCACTGATGTTTCGAACAAGTTGAACAATTCCACACCATTTAGTGGTTTTGACAACTTAGCTGGGATAGAAGCTCAGATGAAAGAAATGGGACTAGTGTTACGGTTGGATTTGGATGAGGTGAGGAAAATAGGGATTTTGGGTTGGTCTCGGATTGGTAAGATCACCATTGCCAGATTTCTATTCAACCGACACTCACGATATTTCAAACAGAATCTCTTTATGGATAATAATACTATAAGACCAGCTTGGTCCGAAAAGTACAGTGTGAAGTTGTCTTTACATAAGCAGTTTATGTCTCGGCTAACCAACGACACAGATATCAGTATTTCACATTTGGGAGGTGATAGGTTGAAAGACAAGAGAGTTCTTGCCATCCTTGATGATGTGGATTTGGAACAACTGGAAGCCATGGCTAAAGAAACTAGTTGGTTTGATCCGGGGAGTCGGATTATAATCACTACACAAGATCAAAAGGTCTTAAGAGCAAGTGGGGTCAAACATATACACATGTTGAATTTACCATCAGATGATGAGGCTCTTCAAATCTTCTGCATGTATGCTTTTGGTCATAAATACCCTAAGGATGGTTCTGAGAATCTTGCTTGTCAAGTTAGAAATCTTGTAGGTACATTTCCATTGGGGCTAAGGGTTATGGGCTCCTATTTTCGGGGAATGTCCAGGCAAGATTGGACAGAGGCATTACCAAAGTTAAAGGCACACCTTGATGGTGATATTGCGAGCATTTTAAAGTTCAGCTATGATTCCTTATGCGATGAACATAAAAGTTTATTTCTTCATATAGCCTGCTTTTTCAACGGTCAACCAGTTGATATAGTGGAAGCCTGTCTAGCAAAATGTTTTTTGGATGTGACTCAAGGGATTCGCGTTTTAGTCAGAAAATCTCTCTTATCTATTGAAGAAGAAAGGATAAGGATGCATGTGTTGCTAGTCCAGTTTGGAAGACAAATTGTGCAAAATGAATATGTCAGTAAACCTGAAAAACGCCAGGTTTTGAATGATTCAATTGGTGAAGATGAACTACCAAGGCTAAGGACTAGCGTTGGCGGAGAATCGGGGAGCATTCTAAAGTTCACCTACGATGTCTTATGTGGTGAAGATAAAGAACAAGCTCACCATCATATATCCTTGTTAGGCGATGTTAAATTGACTGAGAGAATGGAAACGTTTTTAGGAAAAGGCCCCTCGGAAGTGAGGCAAGAGCCTACTACCATCACAAATCAAGATGTGAATACAAGTGAAAGAGCTTCCAAAGGAACATCTTCGAATGGAGTACTTCACACCGTCTACATCTACTGCGTAGGAACATTACAGTATTCTTTTGCCAGCCACCTGTCCGTGTATTTCCACCGGAAAGGCATTGATTCATCAGTTAATTGCAATGAGACTCTGGATGCAATAGAGGGAGCTAGCGCTTTTGTGGTGGTTTTATCTAAGAATTTCTTGTCCTCCCCCTCATGCCTGGACAACCTGGTGAGTGTTCTTCAGTACCGGAGGAAACATGGACAGCCGGTCGTTCCAGTGTTATATGGTATTAGTCCATCAGATGTGGCGGTGCAGGAGCAAGAGTCAGATGATCGGATAAGAGATTGGACCAGCGCGCTCCAAGATTTGAGAGACTTGCCAGGAATACACTATAGGTAATTGTGTATATATTAGTCTGTTGCTTGCAGTTTTATAAGAATATAAGTTTATAATTTTACCTATCAAATCCAACACCACTACGAAAAAGTTACACTAATCTGGATATATAGCTAGTGATGGTGTTCACAAAATGTGAACATTTTTAGTCTTCAGTATTCATTTATGTTCTTTTTTTTCCAAAAGTTCACTTATGTTAATGCAAACAGGGAGGAATCTAGTGAATGCAAACTTGTGAAAGAGATTGTCAAAGACGTGTATGAAAAACTCTTCCCCACGCAACAAATTGGAATTAACTCGAGGCTACTGGAGATAAAACAGTTGCTTTGCAAGCAACCATGGGGTATACGTCGCATAGGAATTTGGGGTATGCCTGGCATAGGCAAGACTACACTTGCCAAAGCATTTTTTGACCAGATCTCTGGAGGCTATGAAGCTTCTTGTTTCATCAAACACTTTGAAAAAGATTTCCATGAGAAAGGACTTTACGGTTTGTTGGAAGATCATTTTGGGAAAATTCTGAAGGAAATTCCTCGTGTATGCAGTAGCAGTACAAGACCTAGTCTCCCCGGGGAGAAAATAAGCAAGAAGAGAACTCTCGTTGTTCTTGATGACGTGCAAAATCCTTTAGTAGCCGAGTCTTTTCTCAGAGGGTTTCACTGGTTTGGTCCAGGAAGCCTAATAATCATAACCTCCAGAGATAAACGAGTTTTCCGCCTTTGTCAGATTAACTACGTGTATGAGGTTAAGAGCTTAAATAAGAATGAGGCTCTGCAGCTATTCTCGCAATGTGCATTTGGAAAAGATATAGAAGAACAAAATCTCGTGGAACTGTCAATGGAAGTGATTGACTATGCTAATGGAAATCCATTAGCCCTCAACTTTTACGGAAGAGAGCTTAAGGGAAAGAATCTGCCAGAAATGGAGATCACATTCCTTAACTTTAAGCTACGTACTCCAAATATGATTCATGATTTACTCAAGAGCAGCTACGAAACACTTGATGACAACGAGAAGGACATTTTTCTGGACATTGCTTGTTTCTTCAAGGGAGAAGATGTCGACTATGTGAAGCAACTGCTTGAGGGATGTGGTCTTTTTCCACATGTTGGGATTGATGTTCTTGTGGAGAAGTGTCTGGTGACTCTTTCAGAAAATAGAGTTGAAATGCATAGAATAATCCAAAACTTTGGCAGAGAACTAAACAACGGAGAAACAATAGGGAGCGAGAGGGGTCGCAGGTTGTGGGAACCTTCTACCATCAAATTTCTACTTGAAGCAAATGGACATCCCAAATCAACCGGTAAAGGAGCTCTGGTATGGCAATATTACGATATTTTCAAACAAAACTTGATAATTTTTGAAGATGAACAAACTTCTTGATTTATCTGCTTTGCTTATATTTTCAGGTCAACGAAGACATCAAATCGATATCTCTGGATACAACAAATTTGATAGTTGATGTGAAACCCACTGCTTTTGAAAATATGTTTAACCTTAGGTTCCTGAAGATTTATCGTTTTAATCATGAACACAGTTATGGACTCCTCCTTCCAAAAGGACTCGACTCTCTGCCTTATGGGCTAAGACTCCTCCACTGGGAGAACTATCCTTTGCAATCCTTGCCACAAGATTTCGACCCAGGCCACCTTGTTGAACTCAATATGCCGTACAGTCAGCTTCAGAAACTTTGGAGAGGAACCAAGGTAACCAAAATCCTATCCGCTCTCCTACACCTTTTCTCAAATTTATACTAATATATCATTTTCTTTACAGAATCTCGATATGCTGAAGATGGTCAGGCTATGCCATTCCCTGCAGCTGACTGAAATTGACAATATTTTTAAAGCTCAAAATATCGAGAAAATAGATCTACAAGGCTGCACAAAGCTGCAGAGGTTCCCAGCCACGAGTCATTTACAGCATCTCCGAGTTGTGAACCTCTCAGGTTGCAGAGAGATCAAAAGTTTCCCAGAGTTTTCGCCAAATATTGAGGAACTTAATCTCCATGGAACTGCCATAAGAGAGTTACACATATCCAATGGAAATGCCACCAATCTTAAGACATTATATCTTACTGAATGTGCAGGCTTCGTGAAGCTCCCCTCCTACATTGGCAATGCTAATAATCTCAAGCAGTTATATCTAACTGGATGCTCAAGTTTGCTGCAGCTCCCCTCTTCTATTGGGGATGCATCTAATCTTGAAATAGTGGATCTCAGTTTTTGCTCAAGTCTGATGCAGCTTCCTTCTTCTATCGGAAATGCCACTAATCTTGAGAACTTGAACCTGGAATACTGCTTAAGTTTGGTGGAACTCCCTTCCTCCATTGGAAATGCCACTAAACTCAAGAAATTGTGTCTTCGTGGATGTTCGGGTCTTGTGAAACTCCCCTCTTCCATAGGGAATGCCATTAGTCTTCAAGAGTTGAATCTCGAGTATTGTTCAAGCTTGGTGGAGCTCCCCTCATCGTTTGGAAATGCCACTAAACTCAAGAAATTATATCTGACCGGATGCTCAAGTTTGTATGAGCTCCCTTCCTCCCTTAGGAATTCAACTAGTCTCATATCTATAGATCTCGATGATGATAGCCTGCCTATTGCTACTGTTAGCGACAACTCAGGATCCAGGCGTGTTGAGGTTAGGCGCGCAAACAGAGGGAAGTTCTACATCCTCGAGGGTGAACAAAAGAACGAACACTCTGTCTCGTTAATATTTCATTTTTTATATGCGAATGGTTAGTATATTAAATTCAGCTCGTGTTATATATCCGTTACTTGATGTTTTTTTTTTTTCAAATTCTGAAGCTCAGTTTCTGTTTCTTATTGCAGAACTTCCAAGGAGCTTTTATATCCCCTTCTATCTAAATGACGACACTGCGTCTAAGGTGTCCAGTGAGATGGTTGAGGGACTCAAGTTAACTGACCTTCACGTCACCTTTATAGCCGAACTGATTGATATAGTACTTGTTAACTTGATACCTGCCTGGAAAACCGATCTTCCTGTAGATTATCTCGTCCATTCACACCTAAATCAGAACTCGAGAAGTCATCGGAACAAAGGTATGACCAAGAACGACGAGGAGAGTGTTTCGCAAGATACTATGTCCGTTAGTTGTTTTTCGTGGAACTCAGATTCCACACGATTAGAAGAGGTAACTAAGCAATGTGTCGATGAGATTGAAGAAGAAGAGGGGAGCTCAAGTGAAGAAGAAGAAGAAGCAAAAGAACCAGTATGCTTGGAGGAAGAAGAGAGATTAAGACAGGCAATGGAGGAGGAGATAGAAGCTAAGTATCGGGAAGAACTGAAAGAGATAGAGAGGAAAAGAGAAGAAGCCATAATGGAGATGAGGAAAACTATTTTGAAGCTAAACGGTTCCAACACAGTACACAGTCCGACGGCGGAGATGGTAAATTTCGCGGCGGATCCGGTAGCTAACACCGGTAAAGTTCCAGAATCTCCGACTTCGATTAACGTAAGTCCGACAAGTGAAGAGTTTCTCGATGGAGGATCGAAAGATTACAACTTGAGTTCTAAAACGAGGTAAAAATTTGAACCTCAACATAATACAAGAAAGAAAATAAGAGTTACGAGAATTAGGAAACTTAATTAATAAATTCATAACTCTAAATAAGAGATATGAAAAGTTAATGAAATATTGCATATTACAGGAAGATGTTGCCGAAGTGGACAGAGCAAGTGAGAATTAGCCCAGAGAGTGGCTTAGAAGGACCTCATGGTGATGTCTTCAGCTGGAGAAAATATGGCCAGAAGGACATTTTAGGCGCCAAATATCCAAGGTATCATCATCATCATCTTACGTCATCATTCACGTTATACTTATACATCATCATGATATATTAATGAAATTAATCAGATACTCTGTTGTGTTTGTGTTGCAGGAGTTATTACAGATGTACATTTCGTAACACGCATAATTGTTGGGCCACGAAACAGGTCCAGAGATCGAACGATAATCCGACGATTTTCGATTTGACATACAGAGGAACACACACATGCTCACAGGGGATCCCACCTCGGGATAAGCAAGATACTATACCAAACCCAACACTCGTAGATTACCAAAATGATCTTTTCGACGGGTTCTCATTCCCACCCTTCGAGTACGATTTTGGCAACGACGTGGGAAATTCTGGACCGTCCGGATTTCACTAATACCTCTACAGGATGTTCTCCCATTTTCGACGTAGATTTTCAATTTGATCCAACGGCCGAGATTAATACTGGTCTCCACACATTTCTTTTCATGATTCGGTTTAACTTTCTATTTATCTATTTATCTATACTATTATTTATAAAGTGATATGACTTATATATCAATTTTTCCATATTTTTTAGATTTTTTCGCTTATTTGTCATGTTTCTCATCATTTGAGATTTATTCAAATTTTATTCTTAATTATTAATCTTAATAAATATTTTAATAATTTTACTTACAATTTATCATTACTTTTATCTTGGAAATAACTGAAAAATTCTAGAGATTTTAGGCCAGGTATACACATTTCATACCAATATTAAAAAACTACCTCATCCATGTTTTGTTCACTGTGTAATTTTGATTAACACCATCTTACCCCTATTCACTAGTGATACCACAAAATCCTATCAAAAGATATGACTTTATCTCAAGAACCAATATATTAAAAAAAAATAAAATAGTAAAGAAAATAAACATTAGAGACAAAGTGAAGAGAGATACGAGAGAGAAACAAATGAAAGGAGGAAGAAAGAAAGAAGAATCATAATTAAGAAGATGGTTGGGGCGGAGGTGACGGTAGGTGCGGAGGCGACAATATACTCAGAAGCGATTGTAAGCACCACAGAGGACAGAGTAAAACACTTCAAGCGGCCACTCCTGCACTTCCTGGCAACATGAACCCTAGATAATTGCATTATGTTTTTTTTTGGTAAAATAATTGCATTATGTTTTTGTTATTGCACAAGGTTTATTTCTCGTCTTCTTCCAGTTTGATGCAACCGTCTCCGGAGTTAGTAAGCCTTTTAATACAAATTACTTATTTACAGATTGATGTCTCTGTGATTCATACTCTGTATTGTATTCAATGTCGATGTCTTTTTGTAATTGATGTTAACTTCTAATAGTAAATTACTTATATGATACATGTTAAGAAATTATTCTTGGCGATAACAGTTTTCATTAGATGTCAAGTTATATTGTAACAGTTATAATTATTACTAGATGGCAACTGGTATTGTAACATGTTCTATAACTATAACACTTCGTGATGCTACAAAATGTTAACCAAGAAATAGACCATTTGTCGGATCGTATATTAGTTTCCATCAGTCATACACAACTTCAGAAGAATAATTCCCAGCAATACACAAATTCCAAGGACTAAGTCATATGATAACTGATAAGATAAAGTACAAAAATTTTAGTCATGCTATATACCTCCTCATCTGAGTTCCTTATGTTTGATCTCAAATATTATATGCTTTTGAAACTAATAGGACAACTATATTCTTTATATTATTATTATCAGTTAAATTACAAATTATATTCATGTCATCTGTATGCCCGATTAACTGGAACCGTCAACCAATCATATATACTGACATACTTGACTGGTACTTATAGTGTTAGATGATATATAAAATGTTAAAGTCTAATGTTTGATGATATAATCAATGTTAGTGTCTAAATATCTAGTAAATGATAACAATATAAGTAAGTATTACGGTATATATTTTCTTTTATTTATTATATTTGTATGTACGACCAAAGGCACTGATATACCGTATGTTAAATGATATATTTTCAGGTTAACACTTTGTAGTCTCTATTAAGTGATGTAGTAGTCACTAAAAATGTGTTAGGAACAATGGTTTTGTAAGTGACTCACATGTAAAGGAGACAACAAATAAATAACGGGTACAATATAACTTAGCAAATAATAATACTAATATATGATGATTTTTGGTATTTATAATGTTAACTGATACATTATCAGATAAGGTTAGAACTTAGATGATATATAGAATATTAGTGTCTAAGTTTACAGATAATCTACTATGCTTCATTAAGGATTAGTAATAGTTATGTATGATTAGAAAATGCATTACATTTCAATCATATTAATGTTTAGATCTTTTATTTGTTTATAGTATAGTAAAACGGTATAAAGGACTAACGAATAACAATTTTGTGCAGTCTCCAAACCATCTTACAATCACAATCAATCTCATTATATTAATATATAATAAATATGAAATAAGTGGTGTAGAAATCTACTGAAAGGTACGAAATCGATCATGTGCTGGGACCTACTAAAGAATAGTGATCTATATTTCTAGAATAGATATCCAAAAAATCTGCAAGTGGTTAAGCCTTTTGTCAACGTGGTTTTAGTGTAGGGGCATTATCGACAGAACAACACAAATTTGCTACAGCGATTTGAGTTTTAGGCGCGTGAGGTATTTTCTTAATTTTGTCTTCTTTTATGTATATACAGCTAATTGTCTCAAAATTCTAATCATAATGTCATAGTTAAATTTATATTATATTTATTTAAGTAAAATAAAATATTTATATAATGTTTATCTTATAGAGTTATTTAGGTTAATAACCATAAAAAATATGGTATTTAGGTAAGTGACTATACCGTTTTGGCAAAGTAAAAAGTAGCTGTATATTCTCTCTGCTCAGGCTACGCTATCCTACAATCTACTCGAGTAGCACCTATTACACGCCAGCTCTAATGTCTGAGATTATAAGTCTCCATAATGTCTTCTTTATCTGGAAATCAAACACGCTTCCCTTGGTTCTCGACTTTCTCAATCTTAAGAAAAAATGAAACTGGAGAGACTCATTTTGAGCGAAGATGGTGTCGTCTCGATTTGTTGACTTCAATGAGAACTTAGATCAAACACTATGGAACCAATCCTGGAAATGATGTTCGCTGCTGGAGAAGAGCCAGCCGGTGTCCGTGTCCTGACCTATCAATCATCGCGAGCCATAAAAAGGATAGTGACGGCGCTAGATGATGAAGATGTAGGTGCTATAAGGTCGTCCTCTTTTCGGAAAATATTCGAAATCGCAGAAGAACCAGCTTTTTCTAGTAGATGCGCAAGATACCTCTTGTCAAGGCAGATGAAGGTGAAGAAGAAACACGAGACATGCATGGTTTAGGTTTGCTGGTCAGCCAATAAGGTTCTCACTCATTTAGGGAGTTTGCAATTGTAAAGATGCTACCATGTGGTCAGTTTGTTGAAAAATAAACTTGATTTGGACTAATCATTTACTTATCATGTTGATGTTAGGAGTTTTCGGGCTCATAAGTCAAATGATAGTATAGTGGTAAGTAAGTTGTCGAACCAGTTCCGAGGGACTCAAAGCAATGAGAATGCAAGTATT
>OVBX01001114.1:0-28960 GCA_900406325.1 Erucastrum elatum | reverse complement strand
ACCAAACCAAATATAATCTAAAAAATAGTACAAAACTTTAATATAAATTGGTTAGATATATTAATGGCTTCAAAATTTTGGTATCTAGAGAACTAATACGAACCCGATCAATACGAACCCGCAGATCCAAATCGGATCGAACTCACAAAAAATCGAAACATAACTGAATCTAACTGTACCAAATGGTATCCGAGTGTCCACCCTAAATCAAATGTAAAAAATTTAAGATAACAAAATATGTACTAACTGTAATATTTAATTACACATATTCTTACTGCACATGGTGCAGAAAAACACCTAGTAAGGTGATACATCGTGTGACTTAATTAGCTTTATTTACGGGTGACAATTTTATTCCTTACTCTTAAATAATTACTCATATACATTTATCATCACATATGTTATTTGGAACATGTCGAAATATCTATCATCTAGACATTTCCCTACCCTTTGATATTAGCATTTGGTAATGCATGCTTCCAATTTCAGTTTGCTCCTAGTAAACATTAGGTTATTGGACCCGGACAACATGCTCAATTGGTAACACCTCAGGCATTGGTCTGAGAGGTCACGAGTTTGAATCTCGGGCGGGAAGGAATGTCCAGGGCCCTTAAAAAGGTACAGACAAAGGCTGGTTCCGAGCCTATGGGGATTAAGTCGAAGCCTGAACCCATCCTGGTTAAACAAAAAAAAATAAAACATTAGGTTATTGGTTATTTCTCTTATTGAATTTTGGGTTATTGGTATGTTTTTTTTTATTATTATACTGAGAAAACAGTCATTTAAATACCGAACACTCTCAATTTTGCCAAAAAAACACAAACTTATCACTAAACTAAATAAATACCAAACTTAGTTTGACCGAGCCATTTTAATATTACTTTTAGTTTTACATTCCGTGAAAAGTAGACGGCATATTTGATGCAGATAAGTATTTGAAATATTTCTAAACATCTTATTATTTACTTTACTAATTACATTAAGTTAGATAATTACTTTTTATTTGTATTTTCTATATTTTAGTGGTTTTCTTATTTTAATTAAGATTAGGGTTTTCTAGATTTAAAGATTTATTATAAATAGGCATTGAAGTCTAATATTGTATAGAGACTTTGATAATTAATAAACTAGCTTTTGCTTTATACCTTGTTTAGATTTAATTAAATTCATCTATCATGAAGTTGGTCTTAAAGAGCTATCGAAATAAACACTTAATTGATCCAAAAACATGTCTTTAGAATCCTAAAAAAAATTTGATCGACCGTTCACCCTATCTTCCGCTGCATCAACATTCACGTTGACCAAAAGTTATACTAAAATGGCTCGGTCAAACTAAGTTTGGTATTTATTTGGTTTAATGATAAGTTCATGTTTGTTTTGGCAAAAATAGAAAAGTTCAGTATTTAAATGAGAGTTGTCGCTTTATGAAATACATACCATTTTGTTCATTTTATGCTGTAAACTTTCAACGCCTTAAAACATATACGGAAACGAAATTGACCGCAAAATAATGGTTGAGGATGTGTTAAAATCCAGTTTCAAGAACATTGTAAGAGAAGAGACTTGCGGAATGTTGGAACTTGGAATATATATGGTCCCGTACGCAACTTAATGAATCAGAGACCAACTTGTTGATAACAACTAAAAGATTTTTGAACTTTATAATTGTGGGTATTGATTCAGTGATGTGTCTCTGCACTATAGCGTATCTAACAAAGATAAACGTAAAGGCATCTACAAAAAATTCTCAAAAATCACAGAAATTGAGATCATGATTTGAGGTCGCGCATGTAGAGACTGCAACGAACACGTTTTTATCTAAACATAGCTTCTCCTATTCCTGTTCCTATTCCCATGTAGATAGTTAAACATGCATTAAGTTGAGGCGTGTAATCATGTGATAGATCCTAATTCGTGTTGCTGAGAAATATTGGTGAAAAGAAGTAGACAAGATCCTCAGTTCAAAGAAGTAGATAAGAGGAAGAGACTGGATGATTTTGTGGGACTTTTTAGAATATATTGGAGAGAAGATCCCACATCAAATATATGAAAGGGACATTAATAATATATAAGGGACTTGGGTGACTCCNGACTTGGGTGACTCCACTAATTGCCAATTGGTTTTAAGTGGAAGCCCAAGAAACTTAACATGGTATCAGAGCAGGCCCAATACCCTTACTCATTAATTAATCCGGCCCGGACAGTGACATGATCATCCCATTAGCTGATGGCCCATAGAAGGCTCAGTTCTCCGAGATGGACAATACTTGGGTTCACCCCCTATGGTGAACTCTTAAATTCACCACAACTCTTATTACCAATCAAATTGACATGTAGGATTAGTTAAAAAAAGAAATAAATTAAAAAAGGAAGTGAAAAAAAAGAACGACGCTTTCATGATCTCTTCTTCTTCTTAGAGTTATTTTTCATGGCTTCTTCTTATTCATCACCCATAAAACATATTTATAACTTTACTTGTTAAATTAGAATCTGCAATATATCCATATATCCTAAATCTAAACTCTATACCCTAAATCTAAATCTAAACCCTAAACCCAAATCCTACCCTCTAAACCCAAACCCTAGATTTTTTAAATTCTAAATCTCAAATTCTAAACTCAAACTCTAGATCTTGAACCCAAATCTGAAATCTTAGAAGAATAGTATCAACATTAATCATAACATGAAATTTCAGATTTTTAAAAAACAGAGGATGATGATGATGAAGAAGAAGAAGTCATAGACATAGTTAACAAAATACAAAACAGAAGCTGAGGATGATGAAGAAGAAGTCATAGACATAGTTAAAAAAATACAGAACAGAAGCTGCAGTCAACGTCTTTTGTTTTTACCTTTTTTTCTTTTTTTTCTTCTTTTAATTTTCTTTTCTTTTTTTATTAATCCTACATGTCACTTTGATTGGTGATAAGAGTTGAGGTGAATTTAAGAATTCACCATAGGGGGTGAACCCAAGTTTTGTTCCTCCGAGATCGCTAGAAGATAAAGTATGATCTCGGAGGGGTATGATGGATTCTGCGAGATCAATGGTTAGACTCACTATTATTTCGAGGGAGGGTATTGGAGAGAAGATCCCACATCGAATATATGAAAGAGATATTAGTAATATATAAGGGACTTGGGTGACTCCACTAATTGCCAATTGGTTTTAAGTGGGAGCACAAGAAACTTAACAAAATCCGAGTGAAAAGACGGGTTAATCTTCCTTTTAGGAGGGGTTAATCTTGTTAGTCGAGAATGTGTAGGAACCCAGAAACTCGAACTGACGATAAAGATAAAAAGGGATGTTAAAGAAATATATAGCGATATGAAAGACGACGATATTAAAAAAGTTTTTGTAAACAGCACACAGAGTCCATATATAATCTAAGCCTTGCAATCAGATATCCTAATCAATCGGTGTATCTCGTGAGTTACTTATTGATCTTTGTTGATACATAGTCTCTTAGTTGTGGAACTGTTGATAAAAAAAATTCAAAGGTCTAGGGAAGTCTTTGCTTGTTTAATAATTATTATGTTTCTGATTGTTTTCTTTTGTATTCCCCATTACAGCCTACATAAGTTTATGATAAAGACAGATTCACTTCGCATGATAACATGGGATGGAAGAAGAGGTAATAGAAATCAGGCCGTATCCTGAGGCTCAAAGAATTGGTTTTCATGAAGCCTCTGATGGAACATTCATCTATAGAACGCAGCCGACCCGAGAAAACTGCTTGGCTGAAAGAGAACAATATCATTTTGATTAACAAACTGCAAAAATACATTTGAGCACCTAGAGTATCATGGTTAAACTTACAAAAATAAATACAATTCAATATACCCAAGTAATAATCAAATCGACTAAATATTATATATTCAAAATTATATAACTAATTGAAATGATATAGTATTATTATTATTATTATTATTATTTTTTGGACAACGATATAGTATTATTTAAAACAAATAACAAATAATTAAAATTATAATAACAAAATAATTAATTTACTTTCTGATGGTTATAGGCCTTAAAACCAATAGTAATATTGTAAGATGGCCCCCAGTCCAGACTTATAACCCTCACACTTATAAAACCTTAATAAGGCCCAAGAAGCTTCGTTGTCACGGTATAAATAGATTTCATCATCTCGAAAACCCTAACTCTGAGATCGAGCACTCGTATCAGCAGCTTACTGCAGCCGTCAGGAGATAAATCCAGCGACGCAAAAACAACCATGGGTAATCCACAGAGCTTATACATTTTCTGAACTACTACCTTAATGAAAAATCAAATTGATTGAGATCTGTGAACGAGTGAGTGTGTTTTTTGGATCTCAGGGAAAGTTCACGGATCTTTGGCACGTGCCGGTAAGGTGAGAGGACAGACACCGAAGGTAGCGAAGCAAGATAAGAAGAAGAAACCAAGAGGACGTGCTCACAAGCGTCTCCAACACAATCGCCGTTTCGTTACCGCCGGTAATTTCTCCGATCCATGTTTTAAATACTTGTGGTGATTTTATTGCAAAATTAGTTAAGAGCTGTTTCATCTTGTGTGTTGGATGTTTAACTGCATTGACTTATGTTGGGTTATAATTTTTTTTGTGCAGTTGTTGGTTTCGGTAAGAAGAGAGGACCCAACTCTTCTGAGAAGTAGAAGAAGATATGCGGAAGCTTTCACATAATGGCTACTTCATTTTGATTCTAGTCTTGTTTCTTTGGCACTAAACTTGTTTATGTTTTGAATCTATGCTATGAATTACTGAGTTGAACCTGAATCTGATTCTCAACTCTCAGTGGCAATAGTTTGATTTTGTTTGCAAGTTCACAACAACCATTGGGTTTTACCATTTAAGTTTGAATTCTAAGACCAATATCACGGCAATGGTTTATTGAATGATATGGTTCTACTCTACGGATAATAGGATCATCCGAGCAACTGTGATTATTATGATGTTCTTGAATTGCTTTGCTTGGTGATAACCTAGAATCCAAATTTTGAAATAAGGCTTTGGTTTTATGTAGAAGAAATGATAAAACCTGAAAACCTAAAATAGTGCCAATCTTGGATCACAGTGACTTAATTAGGGATGACAATGAAGAAGAAGACTGCTGCGTTAGTAAAACCTTTTTATAATGACGAGGAAATACAAATGAGAAATGACTCCACACGGTCTGATAGTCTGATTATTTACGGGAGTGGTATTTTTATCTAGGCCCATCAACGTAAACCCTTTTTATTTAGGCACATTAACATTTTATTTAAGACTCTGATACTCTAGCGGCATCAGCAATCTACAGAATGTGAGGCTAGGCTATTATTACAATAACACTCTGGCTTCCTTGAGCCCTGTTCCAAAATTATGGTGTTCTTCACATTGTTTGGAAACTGTCGATCAAATGTTAAATCAAAAGAAAAATATAATTTGGTTTAAATATAATTTATTTTTTAAACCAATTTAACTTTTTAAAATGAAAGCTCAGACGATTGAAAGATTTATTTTGCAAATAATAATATAGGTTTCAAGTTAAACATTCTTTTTGACATAGCAAGAGTAGAGTTTACATTGATAAGAAATAAAACATCATATATGACTTTTTTTTTTTTTGTCAACATCATATATGACTTAGTTCAAAAAAAACATCATATATGACTAAGAAAAATTTTCAACAAAAAAAAAACTTATTGACTTTTTCGTTTTGCTAAGAATATACGATATGCATACAACATATGGTCAATTTTCACTAATATCGATATGTCGAAAATCTATATTACTTCAAAATTCCAAGAAACTATAAGTCAAAGTACGAAAAGAAAACGATACAGATGTTATCAAATAGAGGGAAACCGGGTCTCGTGGTCTGGTGGTAAAGGAACTTCGGCTGAGGTGTCCGTCATCACGAATTCGAAACCAGTTCCGATTGGACGCGGTAGAATAGCCAGATTAAGTAAGAGAACTGAATATCTGAATTATCAAAAAAAAATAGAGAGAACTACAAATATCACTATGTAAAATTAAATACATTAAAATCCTCTTACAAAATAAATAAATAAATTATTAATTACAAATATATTAAGAATATGATGGTATATTCCTCTTTACTAATTTAGAATATATATATATATATATATATAGGTGTATGTGTATATGTATGTATCCGTCTACGTAATTTGAACATGACACATTGACAATCTTTATAAGGAAGAGGATATAAGATTAATTATTGGATTCACTCTTTAAGGTGATCCTAGAGGTTCACCGACCAATAAAATTTTACCATTTTATATGCAGTATTTTTTATAAAAGAAAATTAAATATTGTCTATTTATTTTATGTTTTTAAAACTAAAAGATAAAAAACTAAAAAAATCATAATATTATTTGCAAAAAAAATTAAAATCATAATATTTTTATTACTTTTAACAAAAAACTAAACCCTAAATCATAATCCTAAACTCTAAACCCATGAGTAAATCCTAAACCTTTGGATAAACTCTAAACTCTTTGATAAATCTTAAATCTTTCGATTTTTCAAAAACATATTTTAACACAGTCAATAAAACACTAAACTCAAAAAACTAATTCTAAATCTTAAACTCTTGAGTAAACTCTAAACCGTTGGATAAAACATAAATTTTAGGTTTTATGATTTATCCAAAGATTTAGGGTTTAACCAAGGGTTTAAAGTTTATCTAAGGGTTTAAAGTATATCTAAGGGTTTAGGGTTTGAGATTAAGATTTAAGGTTTAGTGTTTTGTTGACAATATTATAAATATTTAAAAATAATAATTGTTTGTAAGTACTAATATTTTTTATCTTTTAATTTCAAAATCATAATATTATTTGATAATATTTAGTTTTTTTTTTAAAAAAGACTGCATTTAGAATAATGAAATTCTATTGGTTGATGGACCTAGAGATTCATCCCCTGTAGAGTGAATCTAAGAATTAACCCAGGATATAAATATGCAAAGATATTGATCTCAGTTCAGTTTTATATATTTTTTTTGTAAAATTAGTCTTTTTTTTACTATTAAAATTAGGATTTAAAAAAAAAATTGAAGTTATTAATCATCCCTAAAAAAATTGAAGTTTAATAAAATTAGGATTTTACCATCTAAAGTTGGGTATATTCCTATTTGACGGACAAATCAACGTAACGTATTAAAATATCATAATGTTTTTTTACTACGATATCATAATGGTTTGACTCGATATCACTATGTATAAAATCCTCTTACAAAATAAATAAATAGATTATTAATTATAAAAATATTAAGAATATGATGGTTTATTCTTCTTTACTAATTTAGAATGCATATATATACATAGGTGTATGTGTATATGTATGTATCTGTCTACTTAATCTGAACATGACACATTGCCAAATCCTTGTAAGGAAGAGGATATAAATATCCAAAGATATTGATCTCAGTTCAGTTTTATATTTTTGTAAAATTAGGATTTTACCATCTAAAGTTGGGTATATTCCTATTTGATGGACAAATCAACGTAACGTATTAGAATATCATAATGTTTTTTACTACGATATCATAATGGTTTGACTTGATATAAATGACCAATATCATATTTATGTTGGTCAGATTTTTTAAAATTGTTTAAGGATTTTGTCTTTTTTGAGGGGAGGGTAAATCTTGGTTGCTACTTGCTAAATTAATTAATGGTCAAATAAGACTTGGATTTCTCTCTAAATATAGAGGAAAGTACTTATCCTCTCAGAATCCATCACCATTACAAATACTCTGTTGTGCCTCCATCAAATCACACCTCTACCTAGATAATTCTCTCTCAATCTTTTAGTTTTCGATTCATCTTTTACTTCTCCTTTTTTTGGTGTCGAAGATGATTATCCCTGTCGAAAACCCTGTTTTTGGTACACATACCCATCTCTATTCACGTAAGAAATCGCCCGTTTTTTGAAAAGAAAATGTCTACTACGTTAACGAAATGGAGAAAAAAAATTAATGGGTTTTACTTTATGTTTTTTTAAACCAGTGCATGAAGATATTATGACGCAAAAGAAGACCGACGAGTTAAAACTGGACAACATAATTCCAACGTCGAAGACATCATCGGAAGCTGATGTGTTTTTGGCTCCTGAGGTGAACGCATTTGGTCATCAGTTCAGGTTGGTTTGATATGTTATTTAATTATTATTTTTACAAATAACAAAGTAAATTTTGTGATCAATGTAAATTGTTGTAGAGACTACGCGGATGCGAACAACGAGAGGCAGAAGAGCGTTGAGGAGTTCTACAAAACACAACACACTAACCAAACATTAGACTTTGTAAGATCTCTTTTATATTACAATTAAATTTTAATTTTTTTTTTGTGGGGTTAATGTATCTACATATAAAAGTGATTTGTGAACGATTGATGAGAACTGCATTTTTTTTTTGGAAAAAGATGAGAACTGCATGTTTAATACTCAAAATACGGTTATCATTCGTTTTCAGGTAAAGAAAATGAGACAGGAGTATGGAAAACTGGACAAGATGGTGATGAACATTTGGGAATGTTGTGAACTTCTTAACGAAGTGGTGGACGAGAGTGATCCTGATCTTGATGAACCACAAATTCAGCATTTGCTTCAATCCGCTGAAGCTATCCGTAAAGATTATCCCAACGAAGATTGGCTTCATCTCACTGCCCTTATCCATGGTAATTAATTTTTAAAAATGGAAGAATACAATGCTTATACTATATAGCCTATAGTTACAACTTACGAAAAATAATTTTTCATATATAAGAATCCTAAAAAATGCTAACATTGTAATGAATTTCTAGATCTTGGTAAGGTTCTCACTCTTCCACAGTTTGGAGGGCTTGCCCAGTGGGCTGTTGTTGGTAAGTCTAATTTTTTGTGGTTTCTCTATAATGAAAAGGAATTTAATTAATTAATTATGTTTGTTGACTGATTATTGTCGAACTTTCAGCATTAGTGACATATGAATCCCATGTCAAAATTTGTAGGTGACACATTTCCTGTTGGGTGTGCATTTGATGAATCTAACATACACCACAAGGTACTTTAAAATGTATTCGTATCTACAGTTTCAATTTTGTTTTACTAGACAATTGAATACAATTTAACAGTTCTGATTGTCATTTAATCTTTTATATTTTCAGTATTTTGTGGAAAACCCTGATTTTAACAACCCAAATTACAATACCAAAACTGGGATTTATTCTGAAGGATGTGGACTAGAAAATGTTTTCATGTCATGGGGGCATGATGATTACATGTATCTGGTAACATTTTAATTTACTACTGTAATTTATTAGATATTATAGTTAGTTTCCAAGTTAAACATTTTGTAAAATTGCTAATTAAAAGTTCATATAGGTGGCCAAGGAAAACGGAAGCACTTTGCCATCCGCGGGATTGTTTATCATCCGCTACCATTCCTTTTACCGTAAGCATAATATAACAAGAAGGGAATTAACGAACAAACTTAGTTAGTATAACATATTGGTTTATTAATTAGCTAGCGTTTATATATGTAGCATTGCACAAGGCTGGAGGTTACACTCACCTTTTGAACGAGGAAGACAAGAATAATCTCAAATGGCTTCATGTTTTCAAGTAACTTATTTTATTAATCAAAAATATATCTTAATCAAACATATTTTGATTCTAGTAATCGGATTGTAATTATAAAGTTGTCTTTACAATACAGCAAGTACGACTTATACAGCAAGAGCAAAGTACAGGTAGATGTTGAGAAGGTCAAGCCATACTATATGTCTTTAATCAAGAAGGTGAGGAACTTTACTTTCATAGTTAATGTGATAATTTACTTAACATCATTGTGACAATATTAGTATATTGCATTTTTCTTTATTTTCAGATTCAATAATACTTTTTTTTGGGTGTAGAATTCAATAATACTTTGGTTTGGATTTTCAGTATTTCCCGGAGAATTTGAGGTGGTGAAACAGCAATAAGGCGTCCAGGAGTCTTACATAGAAGATAAAATGGTGTCTGATTATTAGTAGTCGTTTAAGTACGCACTGGAAAGCATTACTGCCTAGTTAATCAAAAATTTTGTTATCACATTGGCGTTAGCTATTGTTGATACAAATAAAAATAATTATATCATGTCGTTCCTAAACTATGAATAAAAGTTATATTATCACTCTGTTTCCTCGAGATGATAGTGTATATCGTCTTTTTCTTTCGTTTTGACTTTCTAGAGTGTTTGCTAACGGAGTTTAAGAAACATACATTGTTATATATCACTCTGTTTCCTCGAGATGATAGTGTATATCGTTTTTTTCTTTCGTTTTGACTTTCTAGAATGTTTGCTAATGGAGTTTAAGAAACATACGTTGTTATAAGTAATAATTTATCTACAAGCAAGCTCAACCACATGCTCAACGACAAGCCACCATCATCATCAAGTTTATCATCCAAGCATGATCGTCTAAATCCATTTTGGAGGGAGAAGAACTCACGAATCTTCACCACCAACCACCATCAGATCAGCAAGCTATCGAAAGCACCATAAGGAACCCTCTCATCTCTTTCTTGGCGATGGACCTAATCTACTTATGACCGTCTTTTAAGTTCATGTGAGCATATTTAGGGTAAGCATTTTTTTTCTTGCATGTAATAGGTAGTAGTAATTGTATTGTACAGAACATACATGAACAAGTGTTCTCCATTCATTCATAACCATGTGATGTAAAAGGTGAAAAAATATTTACAAAACTAAACATCTAACAAAAACTAAAACACTGTGTTTGCCAACAAACGAACAAAACTTTCAGAATACACACACACTTATTTCACTTTCTTTCCAGAAAGCCTTGAATATATGTGCTTGAAAGATATTTACTTTCACTTGGTATCTCTTTAGTCACGGTGGAATATCCACAACTCCGTCACAATTTTCACCGCCAGGTAGTGGCCTCTCTGGCATCTCTTTCTTCTCCTCAGGTATATATCCTTAGGCCCCAAGAAACTTGGCTGATTCGTACGTAGACGACAATAGTCTTGCCCACATTCTATCGTAATCACCACATGGTTCTGTTTCTCTGTTATTCTCTGCATCAGAAAATATATCAAACCAAGGACAATCCCGCAAAACCACGGTCTCTGTCATCTGATTAGTGTCAGTAACTTACGTAGTAAGGAATGTACGTCTGTCTTCCGTTGACAAGACCACTAGTGTAGCCAGCCATTGCACCATGTACCGCGCTTGAGCAAGAAGTGTACACTATACACTGTCTGATGCATTGCTTGGAACAGCCCTAATCATGTATGTAGGATCTATGTATTTGAGATTCATCACCATATGATTCTTCTTAAAATGATCCTATCACATAAAGTAAACATTACAATGAGTTTTGTGCAATGGTGTAAGAGAAAGCTAACAATCTTTTTGACTTACTTACCTTGATGCTTTGTGATAGCCCGAAGCCGACATCTTTAAGAAGCTTGTTACCAGACGCGTCCTTAAGAGTATTAGACTCCATGCTTCTGGACATCAAATCTTGTCCCCCTCCTTCAGCAATAACAATCACCATGTGACCATTCTCCTTGAGCCGTCTCTCTATGAACTCCAACAGTCCACCTTCTCCTTCAAGGTAAAACGGTGAATCCGGAATCAAGCAGCAATCCACATCTCTGCTGGCTAATGTCGCATACATCGCTATGAATCCGGTAGTAGCAACAGCTCCAAAATGAATTTAAACTGAAACGTGCGAAGCAAGAAACACAAGATATTTTTTAAAAAAACTTACCACTGTAACGACCCATAAGCTTAACAAAACCTATACCATTCTCATATACTCTCGGCTTTAACATGTGCTGCGTTGATCGCTCGCTGAGATTCCTCCACAGCAGTATCCATCATCGGCGCCAAGGATTCTGTTTACACCGTACATGTATGATAAGCTGCTAACGATTTCTCTAATGACGGTGTTGAGACCGGGACAGAGACCTCCTCATGTGACGATGCAAGCGTGGACTTCATCGGAGTCGAAGTAAACTCTTTGGCTTAGACCAGCTCGTCTGAAATGGATTCCTCTTGGACCATCCTTGTGGACTACAATCTTAAATAACAAGAACAAGAAAAAGGAAAACATTTATTTTTCTTAGTTTCTGAGTAAAGACATTATGAACACAATTCTTAAAATTTACTTTCTCAGGAACAGTATCATCTGCATCAAAATTATTGCCTGATAAGAAAAACAAAAACGAAAAAGACATATGTTAACATAACCAAAAGTATGACCCTTAAGCAGTAAAAACGTCAGAAACAGGTTAAAACACACATACTTAACTACTGAGTAAGCTGGATTGTCTTGTAATGGATTCGGATACGTCTGCCAATAACATAAATCAGAAGAAAAAAAAAAACAACGAATTCTCACTATTTGATTTGAGTAAGCCATAAACAGATCAAGCAGAGAGCAAAGTGCAAGAACGTACAGGAAGATCAGGAAGATAATCAATGAGATGAGGAACGTCCTGTAGCATATAACCACCAAGACCTAGAGCTGTCAAATGGTCTGTCCATGGGCCAAATGGGCTTGACCAAACGGACCATTTGAGATATGGGCAATATTGGATGGTCCAATATGGACAATGGTCCAAAAAATGTCCAAAACCAATAAAGACCAAGACCAATGGTCAAGCCCATGGGTACCCAATATATTTTTATTTGTATTCAAGTCCATTTACATATTTCACAATACATTTTCATATTATTCATAAAATACATGTTTCACAATACATTTTCATATTATAAAATCTGTACTCTATTTATTTGTACTTATTTAAATTTATAAAATATATAGTTATCATTTTTTTTGTAAAACAAAGTACAAAACTAACAATGAGTTTGAATTGAAACAATGAGTTTGAAATGTGATATAAACGTTGATGCCACACAAATAGAAAACACAAGACATCAAGTCATAGAAAGCAATGAGCCAATGAGTTTAAAACGTTCATGCCAAACAATGAGTCAATGAGCAATGACTCAATGGTAGTACTTCAATCTTCAAACAGCTTCACAGAAACCTTGAATCCTGCATCACAAACATCACAACTTGTGATTCACAAGACATCAAATCCTGAAATATCTGAGCTATTGAATGCACAAACAGCACAAGACAACACAAGTCTATTGAAATACTCAACTTAATTATGAGCATCCTATGAATCAACATCCTTGATCATCCTGCATCACAAACAGTACAAGATATCAAGTTTTATAACAAGACATCAAGTCATATAACGATTCAGTACATCAAGTCACATAACAATTCAAGTCATTTAACAAGACATCAAGACATCAAGATAACACAAGACATCAAGACAACACGGTACATACCTCTTTTCTTTTAGACTCTGAACTCAACCTCATCATCACCTATCTCTTGAAATCCACGGAACCAGTTCCTAGCGCAGATAAGAGCTTGAACGTTTGCTGGTAGGAGACAGCTTCTGTACTTGTTAAGGACTCGGCTGCCGATGCTAAAGGATGACTCCGACGCCACCGTCGTGAGAGGGATACTCAGCACATCACAGGCCATTGAAGAAAGCTCTTTAAAGCGGCCTGCATTATTTTTCCAGTATGAAACAGCATCCAAAGTTAGAAAGCTTTCCATATCAACAACTGGCTCATCCAAGTATATGTCTAATGGTGATTTCCCACAACCACCGGTCTTTTGAGAGAAGTAAGCATAAAAGCCCTACAAGTCAACAACAAACCAACGAAACATTAATAATATACTTAAGAGTCAAGAAACTTAAGCATCTTCAAACATTAATAATATACTTAAGAGTCAAGAAACTTACATCATATCCTGCAGGGATGATGTTTCGAGGAGCACGTGAAGTAGATGCCTGGTCAGTGGCGCTTGTGTCTTTCTTGTATTCTCCAAAGATCTTGAACATCTTGGCACGTATATACACCAAGTTCAGCTTGCAAGTGTCTGGATCTAGAATATTGTAACAATACTCTAGGAACTCCATCTTCAGCCGAGGATCAAGAACTGCTGCAATGGCTAATATGTCACTGAACTCTTCCCAGTATTTGTTGAATTTCTCTTTCATAGCCTTCACCATCTGACAAATGACTCGATCCTCTGAATCTTCATGACGTCTCAACCAAGACTTAATCGACCACACTTGCATAAAATACAAGTTTGCTGTCGGGTAAGATGAACCCGAAATGAGATTTGTGACTTCAGCAAATGGCTCCAATAGCTTGCAAATCCGTTCTGATCTGTCCCACTCTAGCTCAGATGGAAAGCTCTTGTAGCTTCTATCAACTTCTTTAAGGTTCCTCAAGGCTTCCTTAAAACCAATAGCCCTATCAAGCATCAAGTATGTGGAATTCCACCGTGTTGAAACATCTAAAATCAGACCCGCTTGGCTCACTTCAGGTCGTACTCCAACTGTTTCGATACAGTTTTGAAATGTGATACCTCTAGACTGAGATCCCTTCACAAACTTAACGCTCTCCCTGATCTTCTCTAAAGCTCCACTAATAACAGCCAAACCATCTTGCACGATCAAATTAAGGATGTGAGCTGAGCACCTCACATGAAAAAATTCCCCATCGCACACTAAATCCTTTTGTAGCTTTCTCTTCAGAATACCACACATATTATCATTCGCAGTTGCATTATCCACTGTTAGAGAAAATACCTTTTTCTCTAACCCCCATTCTTTTAGTAGCTCCATCAGCTTAATGGATATAGCAACGCCAGAGTGGGGAGGCGGAAAGGCACAAAATGATAATATCTTCGTCTTCAAAACCCCATCTACATCTACATAGTGCACTGTCAAGCACATGTAGCCTTCTACTGTTATGGCTCTCCACAAATCTGTGGTTAAGCAGACTCTCCCAGGGATTCTAGCCAAAACTGCCTTAAGCTTCATCTTCTCCTTCTCATAAATCTTGTACACATCTGACGCTGCTGTATTGCGACACCAAAACTCTATAGTAGGATTAGCGTAGGTGAAGGCTTCTCTTATCTTCTCATACTCGACAAACGAATAAGGAAGATTGTGCTTGATTATAGCCACAGCAACCATCTCACGGAACACTTCCATATCCAGCTTCCTATAAGCACTTTTAGGACTAGGAACACTTCCCGGAGTCTTTGAGCAATTCTTCGAATGACGATTCATGGTATTAGTTCCATTCTGACGCAGATTCAAGCAGTAATACTTCTGACAGTGATTACATGTGACATCAGTCTTCCCATCAGAATGTTTCTCTCCTGGCGTAAAATTTTCCCAGCACTTAGCACGACGTCTACCAGAACTACCACGGNATGGTATTAGTTCCATTCTGACGCAGATTCAAGCAGTAATACTTCTGACAGTGATTACATGTAACATCAGTCTTCCCATCAGAATGTTTCTCTCCTGGCGTAAAATTTTCCCAGCACTTAGCACGACGTCTACCAGAACTACCACGGCGTCTACCAGAACTACCACTGCTTGCTGGAGGCAATGGATCATCCTCAATGACCTCATGATCCTCATCTTCATCTTCCATGTCTTCATGGATCATGTCTTCATTTTCATCATAAAAGTTATCTTCAGCCAGGTTTGGAGTAGCAAAGCTCATTGTCCTGTAACAAACAGACAAAACACATAAGAATCGTAACACAACAGAAGCTCATTATGATGTATAAGTATGTATGCAATCATTTGATACAGTCACACAGTACTGCTATGGATACTACTCTTTCAAGTACTCACGTTATGCTATAGCCTAATAGATACTAGTATACGTATCATTATCACCAATCATGTTAGGAGTATCAAAGCTCATTCTCATGTAACAAACAGACAACACATAAGCTCAAGCTATGATGTAATACGTATCATTATCACCAACAACACAAAGCTAAAGGCTAATGTATAACTTGAGGATATACATATCAAACAGTGAAGAAACAAACACATCAACAGATACGACTAATGTATAACTTGAGGATCTACTCTTTGATTTTCAAATACACTAAGCGTGAGACACAGAGACTCTTACTGTATCCAGTTGAGAGTTGAGAGAGAGAGATCGCCGGAGATGGAGCCTGAGAGAGCGAAGTCGCCGTAGATGGAGCCTGAAAGAGATTCATAAGATTAATAAGATTCCAAACCCACAAGACAGAGAAATCAATCTCTTACTCAGTTACCTGAGAGACGGAGGAGAACGGAGAACGGAGAGACTAGCGAGATCGCCGGAGAGAGAGAGCTGAGACACAAAGAGATCACCGGAGAGCCTGAGAAACGGAGAACGGAGAGACGAGAGATCACCGAAAAGCCTGAGAAACGGAGAACGGAGAGACGAGAGATCGCCGGAGAGCCTGAGAGACGGAGAACGAAGAGACTAGAGAGAGATCGCCGTCGCTTCACCGTCAATCATCGCGAGAAGACGGAGAGATCATCGCTTTCACGGAGAAATTTGATCGAGGCGAAAGTCGGATCGAGAAGAGCCGAGAAGAACCGAGAAGATCAACACGTTGCTCCAGCTTTTTTTAATAGTTTGGGCCGTCCAGAGCCCATTTGGGCATGACCAAAGTGTCCATGGGTGAAATGGGTTTTATGCCCAATTGGACCATTTGTTATTGGGTCATGACCATGGACCGCCCATCACAGTTTGGACTGGTCAAGCCCATGGGCGGGGTGACCATTTGACAGCTCTAATTTTGGCTATTCACCGCTGCGTCAGCGTCCATGAAAAGAACAGGCCTAATGAAGCTTGAAGTATTATGTTTTTTTTCCAGGTACTTAGCACCTGAGTATGCACATAGCGGACAAATTACAGAGAAAGCAGATGTGTACTCTTTTGGGGTTGTCTTAGTTGAGCTTATCACCGGAAGAACAGCTACGGACATTAAGCGACCTAAAGTCAACAATGTCTCACCGAATGGGTAAAACTCCAAATGAACATCAAAGTTTCAGTCTTTAAGGTTATGTTGCTTGTAAAGAAGAAACATTCATTCTTGTTTTGTTTTCAGGCAAGACCGTTGTTGCAGAGACAAGCCATTAAGGAGATTCTTGATCCGCGTCTAATGGATTGTTACTCTGAGCAAGAAGTTTACTGTATGGCGCTATGCGCTAATGTGTCTCTGGAATTTGTGTCTCGTACATGAAGGTGTTGCGGATGTTAGAAAGAGACGTTGTCATGAATCCAATTTAGAAGCTTCACAGGGAAAGGGTCTTGTCATGGAGATTGTAGACTATATAGAGTTGGTTAATGACATATTGTTTCTGTTATAAGTTAAAGTTTGCTAATGTGAGACAAAGATTCATGTCAAAGTTTGTTTGTTGAGAATTTTGTGTAGGTGATAACTGAAGTTTGTAATATATTATACAATCCTATTTTATAAATATTGCTGTGAAATTGGTTAGATCACCATTATCGCTGGCTCTTAACTTTAGAGTTCTATAAAAAAATAATTTAAAAATCTGTGGATCCCATCATTTTTGTTGATAAACGAGTCTTGTGGAGTCCAAATAAAACCAATTATGATAAGTTTTTTACTGTTCGTGGATTCTACCGACACGTAGCAGTCCGCAATTGGTGTGCTTTTAATTTTTTTTTTAATCAGACAAAAAAAATGTGGCCCAACAGGTCACACAATATTAACTATATTTCTTAAGGAAGAAAGCCCGTTAAGATAGCTTGCTATCTGGGCTTCCATGAGTCACCCATGCGTTGCACTATAGTACGAGCCCGACTCAACCCGCCAATTCTCCAGTTTAATTTTTGGTCTCTCG
The DNA here is from genome assembly GCA_900406325.1 of Erucastrum elatum. Classification (NCBI taxonomy): domain Eukaryota; kingdom Viridiplantae; phylum Streptophyta; class Magnoliopsida; order Brassicales; family Brassicaceae; genus Erucastrum; species Erucastrum elatum. Next base: position 11,180 of record OVBX01001114.1, on the reverse strand, counting down.
GCTTATAATCTTTAAATTATGGTCCCTAATCAATTGAATTTTTACATTTCTCACATCTCCATGACCATAAAAAAACCGGAGTGGGCTAACGGGCCAATGTTACTAAGTTTTAGTGGTAAAATTAGGCTCATCATAATGGACTTCGGGTTCTAGATTTAGGATCTGACTGATAACCATCACAGAAATACATGAAACAAATAGAAACATAATGGATGGGAATAAAATAAAAGAAAAGTTGGGGAATGACTATTCTATATCTAATTTAGTAAGGAACAAATTTGTTATTTAATTTTTTACAATAAAAAATGAGAAAGAATGACCATTTTTTATGAATGATAAAATCTATTTGAAATTTTAAAGAATACATCGTTCTTCTTTGTTCCTTAGTCACCATTCATAGCTTTATTTTGGAAGGTCTAAAATTCACGTACCCATAATAAGCTCATGTGTCTTTGTTCCAGTGTCGTTAACGAATTCATGAATTATGGTTAATCTCATTACCTCCGATCACTGATAAACTTTCGAACTTGATTGAGACCCTTTGCTTCGCAATTTTGTTTTGATCAAGAGCCTCTTTTGAGTTGTCACGACGAGTCCAATTGATGACCACATTTTAGAAAAAAATGAATTCTTTGTTTCTCTAATTTTGAACCAATCATCTTGAATTTTCTGACAATTTTATTATATTTAAGTCCCATTCAATTCCTCTCAATTTATATCTTGATGAGGAACTAATAGAGTTTTTTTTTAATTATCCATCACCATTTATGATTTTACATTTATTTATTTTCTCAAATGACTATTTGCCCATTTATTTTTTTCATTCATTTTATTCATCAAAGTATACCAGTTGGATCCTACATTTTACCTATTCATATAATCATATTGTTTTACGTCGGAAAGTCTTTTATCTTTGGGATCCTTATTTTTTCGTCTTCGGTTAAACCAGTTGACAGTTGATTAGTTACTCATCAACTCTCTTTTGTCCAGACGCACTCAGACTACTTACTGTCTCTCAGCGAACCAATCTACAAGCCATGCTATATCAAGACAGGTGGGTATATCTTAATTTTCCAGTGAGATGGTTGATTTTAGTTTTGGTCATTTTCCCATTCTTTTATGCTGTAAAATTGGAACATTTACTTTCCAGGCTTTAAAGCCCATATTGTAGTTGTAGATATACGTCACGATGTCTAATTAGGGTTTTTATCTCTCCTTCTTAACTGACGATCTTGGTCATCTTAATCTCTAGTCTAGTTTCAGCATCTTCCTTTTGGGGCGATGAAAGCTTCAAAATTAAGAATCAACGAAGATGTCAGCATTTACCTGACGATTTGCTCTTCCGAATCCTCTATTTAGTCCCTATAACCGATGCAGTGAATACAAGCATACTCTCTAAACGATGGAAATCTCTATGGAAGATGATGCCAATGCTTGAGTACGATGCAAAATCTCGTCCTAAAATTAATTTCTATAGCTTGATGGAATTCCAACCTAAAACCAATTGGCAATTAGTGGATTGGCCCTAACCTTTTATATATTACTAGATTATTTCTCCAACTACCGATGTAGGATTTTACTCATTAACACTTCCCCTCACGCACATGTGTGGACAACTGTGGGAATGACCATCCACGGAGTGGCTCACATCGGGTGGTTCTGATTTAATTTAACTTTGGTCCACAGGATAACCTGGCTCTGATACCATGTTAAGCTAGATGGACTTCCAACCTAAAACCAACTAGATTTTGGACCCGCACGTCTGTGCGGGTATATGTTCTAAATTATTATGTGTTAAAGATTTTTTTATCTTCCCTTTTTTTGAGTTTTTAGATTGATATACTAAAGGTTTTTTGGAGTTTTTAGATTAATGTATTTTGTTGAGAATATGTTAGATTAGGCTTTAATTATATCATAATGGACCAAGCCCTTAAAATACTAAACAGAATAGTCCGAGAAAGTAAAGAAGTTATGCCAAAACGTAACTAATTATTTGTTTTTTCAATGTCCGTAGACAAAAAAGAGTTGTGTGTTTCAGCTTCTCTCTAAGGTTTTCATCGCATTTCTCTGCATTATCCACCAACAGAGCAATCTAATCTGTTTGAGATTAGGAAAGAAAATTGGTTTGTAGACATTTTAAGAGAAGTTGCGTTAAATGATATGGTATTGTCGTATTGACGTAATTGGTTCTAGGTATATATAGGATGTTAAATTAAGGTATTCATTTGAGATAAACGCCATCTAATAACCGTGANAGGAAAGAAAATTGGTTTGTAGACATTTTAAGAGAAGTTGCGTTAAATGATATGGTATTGTCCTATTGACGTAATTGGTTCTAGGTATATATAGGATGTTAAATTAAGGTATTCATTTGAGATAAACGCCATCTAATAACCGTGATTTTTTTTATTGTAATTATTCAGCATTATATAGCGAATATACTGTGGATTTTATTCGTAAAGTTATGACTTTCTTCAAAAGTTAAGGTAATCGCAGAAATATATGCTTTAAATGATTTAAACTTGATTTGCAAGATTAAAACCAAAAAGAATCTTGCGTTAGTAACGTGGAAGATATGATATTGTGATTATTAGCGTGATTTGCTATAATATAGGAATAGATTTTGGAAGGTCAATTATTTTTTGAAATTATTAAATGATAAGTTTTGATTTTGAACCAAATATATGCTTCTGGTATTATCGTACATATTTTTATGATCGAAATGTACTGGTTTTTAATATACTGGTTTACTGGTTTGTATCGAAGAGCACACTGGTTTGATTTCTTAATCAATGACATGAGTTTATATCGAACTAATATAGGTTTTGATCCTCTAGAGAAAGTAAACCGAAGGCGTCATCTGAACTGAAAACCGGAGATAGTATGACGTTTTAATACAAAGTTCTATAAAAAAATACTATAAAACGATATGTAGCAATTCTATTTTGATGGTTTCCCCATGATATGGTTATGTCACGTGTTATTAATGGCATGGTTTTGTATTTCTTTCTATTAATTGGTACAATGTAAATAGAATCGTTGGTATGGTTCTGTCACTGTTTTTAAGTGCATGGTTTTGTATTTTGTTATTAATTGGTACAATTTAAAACAGAATCGTTGATCTTGGTTTAATTAAGAATCAAAGCTCTGTGTTTTAAGGACAATGGCATAATGATGTAATATTTGTGGAAAATTCAGGGTTAAGTACTATTTGTACTTCTGTTTTAATAGATTAGATTGGAAATTAGTGGATTGGCCCTAACCCTTTATATATTACTAGATTATTTCTCCAACTACCGATGTGAGACTTTACTCATTAACACGTAGCTTTAGAATTTTTTTTACAGAAACTCCACACGATCGAATGCCATGGTTTTACAGATAAGTCACCGGTTTGTTTCCGGTCCCTGAAAAGTCTACACCTCACACGTGTGAGGTTCCGTGGGGAAATATATTTCTGCAGGCTAATGTCGGTTTGTCCTGTTCTTAACGATCTCTTCTTGGATAGCGTTACCACTGACCCCGGCTACGGTTTCGGTTTGCACCCTTGCTCTTCTATATTCACCATATCGGTCCCTTCTCTCGAGAGATTAGATATAAAAGATTATACTTCGGTTCACACTTATCCGAGCAATGTGTCTAGATTCAAGATAAGTGCTCCTTCTTTGAAGTACTTAATTAGGGTTATACATCAACGGTAGCAAATTCGAGTTTTGTGAGGATCTGTCCAAATTGGTGGAGGCTAGTCTCCTTGTTGATTATTCTCAAACTGACAAGTTTCTCAGATTTTTTACTTCTGTGGAGTTTCTTTCCATACATTTATATCCTACCAAGGTAACTCCGTCATCTTTCACTGCCAGTCTTAATATTTACGGGACCCTTAATATGTTATAGTAAATTTCTAGTAAAAAAATTATTTATACAATTTGAAAGAGGGAATTCATAAAACTTGCCATGTATCTCTCTCCTGTGTCATTTAGAACACTTTTTTTTGGTAATCCTTGTAATGTTGTGGCGCGCAGATTCTGCTTCTTGCGGACACAATTTCTCAGCGGCTACTTCGTCTGGAACTATGTACTTACGGCAGAATTTCCCGTAATCTGCTTCTTCATTTGCTCAAACATTCCCCTAAACTACAAGTTCTCAACTTCGGGAGATACATTAGATTTTTAAACGGCCTGTCCCTCCACATACGGCGTATGTGGCCGAAGAGTTGAAGCATCCACCACCTTCGTTCCGTAACCCGAGCTCGGTTCCTGAATGCTTGTCCTTCCATCTTAAAACTTTTGAATGGAGATGCTACAAAGGAGCTGAGGGAGAGAAGGAAGTCCTTCTTTACATCTTGCAGAACGCTGCTTGTTTAAAAACGGCTGAGATCTCTGTACATTCAGAAGGTCGTCAATTCGGGGAGAAAGAGCTGGTGAGGATCAAGGAGTTGGAATCTGTGCCTAAGGCTTCAGCTTCATGTCAGCTTGTAATTCGACGCACTAATGCTGGTAACCTTTCCTAGAATCTTTGTTTTGAATTTCACTAAGAACTACATTTCGATGTGAAATCTAAAGATGCAATGTTTATATGTTGTGAAACTTAGTTTTACTTAATGATTGTTGGAGTTTATATGGTTTTAAACGATTGCTGAGTTTTGTCTTGTCCATGGTCCGTAAAAAAACTTTTTTCTAGATGATTTTGTGAGAACAACCCTAAAATTAAAACAAAATATAAAGAAAGAATTGAATCTGAACCAGAGTCTGCGAGCAAAATAGAGAATCTCACTGAAGAGGGGAAAAAAAGAGGATTTAGTTTAGTAGACGTACCTTGCCACTCAAGTCTAACTCGTCTAAGGTTTATTCAGAGAAACAGGGGTGTAAATACTTCCTCTTAGATTTAAATATAAAAATAGAACATTAATTGTGTATATATATATATATATACACACATATATATACTAGGAGTAGGAGTATTCCTACACAATGTGCAGAATTAATAATTTTAAATATATTTTATCTTAATACTTAATTTACATTTAAACATTATTATTGTCTATTTTAATTTTATAGATGTTGAGAAAATAAAATAACAAATTTAGTTATATGTAGTATTTTTCTTTTTATTTGGTTTATTTTTATTTTTATTTTTTAATTAAATTTTGATAAAATTAAAATTAAGATTAGTATTTATATGTAGGATAATGAATATTTATTTAAATATGTATATTATACCCTAGATTTATAGGTCTTGTACTCATGTATATATATATATATATAAATAATATTTGGATTTTCCTTTGCAGTTAAAATATGTTAAGTTGATAAAACTAAATATGTTAATTTACGTAATGAACTGATAAATTTAAATAATATTTCAGTCAAATTAATATCAACTAAAAATTATTTTATTAGTATCACTTTATTTTTATATTTGTAGGGCACCATTAATTTTTTTTTAATTATAGATATATATATATATATATATATATCACTTTTTAGAAACATAAATGAAAATATAGTTATTACTATATTTCAAAATCTTGACAAAATAAAATTTTGTAAAGAAAATCTACATTAATGGTTTTGATGTGAAATTTATTAGTCATTACCTTATTTAGAAAATCTTACGAAAAATATAAAAAAATTATAAAAAGAAATTATAAGCCATGTAATCTTTTCTTAGTGACATGTGTCATATTTAATGAGAAAGAATATAGTGATGACACATGTTAAAATTAATATTATTAATAATGTCTAGTGGATATATATCCATGTAAAATCTACTTTTAAGATTTTATGCAAATCCAAGAAAATAATAAGTAAAGTATCGAGAAAAAAAAGCAAATCTAACAAAAAAAGAATATTCCAATAAATTATGATTACAAAATTGATGGTAATCATACTGTTTTAGTAAAAATATTTGATTGGAATTAAAATCATGAGATCATATGAGTTTACAAAGAACATTATCGTTTATTTAAAGATGATTACCAGCAGAAGAAGTTTGTGAAATCAAAGAGAAGAAGGATCTGTTAATTAACAATGGACATAATCAGTGAGTTGCCTGATGATTTACTCTTGCGGATTCTGTCTTTCGTTCACACAAAAACTGCGTCTGATGCTCAACTCTTGTCTAAAAGATGGCTAAATCTCTGGAAGAAGTTGCCAACTCTCTACCATGATTACACCTCTCACAGATTTCAATCTCAGTTTTTAGCATTCATGAATAAGACACTGGAGTTACTAGAGTCTCCGGTGTTAGAGAGCTTGTATGTCAGAATCGTTCCAACAGAAACTAGTTCAGGAGTTATGCTCCGAGGATGTCTACTAGCCAAGCTACAAGTGCGCGAACTGAACTTCATTAGTATCAATCCTATTGCTCTACAAGTAAAGAAGGGAATCTACCAGCTTCAAACGCTGGTGATCTTGAGAATCGAATGTTTTAGTCTTGAAGATGGTTATGGTAACATGATCCGGTTACAATCCCTCAAAGTCTTGCAGCTTCGCTGTGTGAGGTATTCGAGCGATGCGTATCTCTCTAATCTCTTATCTAGCTTACCGAGTCTCCAAGATTTGCTTTTAGATCGATGCTTGAGTGATAAGTCCACAAGAACTCTATCTATTGCGGTGCCTTGTTTGCAGAGATTGACGGTTCTTAGATGTCCTGATTATTGTGAGAGTCATCTTATGATGCTGAACGTTAATGCACCTTCTTTGAAGTACTTGAACGTTGAAGATCACTGGAGAAACGTTTCTCTTTCTGAGGAGAAGATGGTGGAGCTCATTGAAGCAGATGTTAATGTTAGTTATATCGATACCGAGAAGCTTCTGAGAGCTATTATATCTGTGAGACGCCTTTCATTATGTGTAGTCACTTCAAAGGTGATATGATCATATGCTAAATCTAAACAAGATTGCGGTTAACAGGTTTACTGATCTAGATTTCTATGTTATGTCTTTCTTTTTGTAGAATATGCGGGTTAATGTATTATTTAATCAACTTGTTCTTTTGGAGATATGCACATGTCAACAAGAATGGTGGAATGTTCTTGAGAAGGTTTTGTTAAGTTCACCTAAACTATGCATTCTCAAGCTTCATCAGAAACATTCTTTCGGGACTACAGATCCCACGGTCAGATGGAAGGAACCTAGTTCTGTTCCTGTATGCTTTGCTGCTCATCTTGAAACTTTCGAGTGGAGAGGTTATGAAGGAGCAGAAGATGAGAAAAAATTAGCGAGTTACATCCTCAGATATGCTGGGAGATTGAAAACTGTAACGATCTATCCGTTGATCACAAATCCGGATATCAGAACGCGTAGGATTCTCAAAAGCCATATGATCAAAGAATTAAAGAAAATTACTGGATGGTCATTCACTTGTAAGCTTGTTTTCAAATGAACAAAAAAGGTGGAAATATAAGGTTGTTTTAGATTTGAAGTTTCTATAATTCTCTATTTGCTTTCCATGGTGTTATATTAATTTGCTGGCTGTGTTTTTCTTTGACTAAGTTTCACCATAATCTTCTAGTTCTTACTGATTCTGACAATTTATCAAGTTTAACCTGAGAAGAGGCATCAGTTCAAAATATAGTACGTCTCTTTTCTAGTTTTCTTACTAGACTGGGAAAATTTACATAATATGTTTATAGTAATGGTTTGCGCGGGGTGTTTGCCATATGTGTTATTTACAAAGAACATTTGTCATTGGATTCACTTGTTTAATTCTAAAGTCTACGACTCTAGTTGATTTATACGTTGACGTACATCATTTTTTGTTAGTTTAATGTGATCGGCTGATGGAGCCGCTAGTTTTAGAGAAGCGAGATTATAATATTATTTCAATGTATGGTGGAAATGTGCGTAACACAAATGCTGTTTTGTTTGATCAAGTGACAATATCCATTGACTTGCCTTGCAACTCAAGTTTCTTAAAAGTATCCATCCGACATACAATCTCAAATGCAAATTTGGCTCATCAACAAAATGTATCGAGACATATCATGGGAAGTTTATAGCACAAGGAACCTACTTTAAGTTCCTTCCATAACAAGAAAATGGAACAAAATACCTAAGTCTTCATTTTTCTACAGAACACAAGCCTGTTTGAATTCATTGCCATGTTAAAAACACTAAGCCAACAAAACCCACCAAAATCAATGCACGCATTACCTGAAAATAAAGATAAATATGATGAAAAAATTTCTATTTTTGGGTTTATCAGTAAGCCGTGAAACACATCGGTTTTTAAGTCCAGCTGATTAACAAGTAGTCCTCTTGAACTTTTTGAATCTGCAGATGATGTCTGAGATTTCTATTTCTTTAATCGCTCAATGTTCGTCCAGTTATTGTTGCTGTTCTCTTTCTTGATGCTTCTGCATCTGCTAGTAGGCCAAAGGTAACCAAACAGGAACCACCCTAGAATTGGTTTGGATTGGTTCGATATGAATAATTATGTTAGGAACATAAAAATTCGTAAAAAAATATTGGGTCGATTCAGTTCTTAATTTTATATCCAAATGTATCCAAAGTAACCAAACTACCTAAGTTACCCGAAAATATTTAATTATCTAAAAAAATATATAAAATATTCGAAATACTCAAAAAATAAAAGGTTAAATTTTACATAACATTGTTTAATTTTAAACTATAACCAGTGAAACTAGATTGAAAGCGCGGGTTTGTTTCTTTTGTCATTTTTTTTTGTAACGAATTTATTTCAACATAAAATATGTATCAATTGTTTCAATGGTTTTTTAAAATTTGTATTTTTTAGGTTTATCGGTTGTAAGGATTGAAACCGGAATTTGATTGATTTATTTAGTGTTATTATATATAAATAGAAGAATTATATTTCTTTCTAAATTCGTGTTACAAATAATAGGGATAAAGAGTCCATAAATTATTGAAAACAAAAAACCATGAATAAAGAGTGCTCTAAAGAAAATAATAGGATAACTTAAAATAAAAAAACATCACGAATGATACATATATATTAATTATTTTTAGATTTAACGTATAGAGAACATCAAGAATGATACTTTTAAATTGGTTTAAAATATTTGAAAATATATATTGATAGTCAAAAATAAATATCTGAAATAGTTAAAGTATACCCAAATCACCAAAAATACTTAAAATATTTATTGATTCCCTATCCAAAAATTTAAATCAAGCGAATTGATACGTTAAGCTTAGGTATTCTGACATATGTTATTTAAATTTATATGTAATATATTATTTTATTTAAATGAGTTATTCAAACCCGAACCAAACCCGTAAAGATCCGAATCAAACTCAAACAAAAATTTAGAAGCATCCTAATAGGGCTGAAATTTGACTTCGAAAACCCAAAACGCAAACCGATCAGAACTAAACCCGTATAGGTACCCGGAAAACTATCCTTAGTCATTATTATATATTGTATATTTTTATCATATAATTAATCATATTTTATACGTACCATCATATAAGTAATCATATAATTAATAGTATATTATACATACCCTCATATAAATAATTACATATATTATATTTTAAAAACTTAATACGAAATATGAATTTTAAAAAGGGTTTTCTCTCTAACCCTGGCGACGGCGACGATATCACGTTCTACGGTTCCTCGATGGTTCCGGATTGGTGGGATCCCGGAATTGGAGATATGGATTCACTGGAAGGGGTGTATCTCTTCATTTTGGATTTGGAAACAATCAATTCCGGATTTTCTCTGAGACTCAAGAGATCCAATGTGATTTGGGGAAAGGGATTCGTAACGGTTTATGGCAAGATTGATGTGGTGATGGTAGGGATGCTGTTGTCACTTTCCGATTACTGGAGATTGAAACAGAATCAAGATTGGATTGAATGCTGGTGCTATTGTGGTTTCTGGAGGTGTTGGGTTCTTCCCCGATGTCACTGGTTACTGGTAACTAACATGGCTCTGCGTATACAGGAAGGTGATGTTCTAGACTTGAGTGAACTGATCCTTCTATGGGGTATAACTGGTTTATTACGTATTGGGTTGGGATATAGTACTGGATTTATGTTGATGGTAGACCTCTGGATAAAAGCTATTTATTTGTTTGTCCATAGTAATACGAAACGGCTATCACAGGTTTTGTGGTTGGTTTTTTTATGGGCTGCTGCTGGAAAATGGAAGAGAGGGTTCTGGCATATTGGCGAAGTTTATAAGACTAATGATCTTTTTGTAAGGATTGGTCATAGGTTTCAAAAACTATGCTGGCGACTTAATTGGAAGGTCAGAGCATGGGAGCTGACAAGAGCATTTGGAAGTTGGAAAACGAGAGGCATGGAACTTTGGCAGTTTAGGATTTATACTTTTTTAACTGCAAATATTGTCATGAGTACTATTTTTTGGTATTGCGTTGGGTGCGACTTAGGCTTAAGATTTTTCTGTTTCTTTTGGGTATGGGGGAACTATTACCCTATTTTTAAAGCTTGGAAAGAAGAGTTTCACTTGGTTTCTCTGGATTATAATGTCATTTGGTGGATGGTTTGGCTCTTGCTTGGCAGTAAAATAGGAATTTCAGGATGTTTATGCTCAGATTACCCTTGGGACTGGTCAAATGGGAACGTTGAGTGGCTTAAAGCCCAAGCAAAACAATGGTTTACACAGATTGAGGAGAGAGTATTCTTTAAGATATTCATCTTGGTCTCATTAAACCAAGTGTATCGAAATCTCTGGAGAACATCACTTGTAGTTGCTTATTCTACAAGAAAGAGAGATACAAATAATTGTTGGGGTATAAAGACGATCTTACGAATTATGGTGATAATAAGGAGGATAACAATGGGCTTGCGATGGATGACAAAACACTCGTATGTTAAATCGTACCAATGGCTAGGGTGGTGGCTCTGGATTCATATTTTAGTTTGTAAATTAAAATTTACAATTAAAATGGAACCGACACTTTGGGGGGAAAGGGATGGAAGACTTAGGAATTACACCAACGCACCTTACACGCCTATATTTAGAAGGAAATGTATACGGTATAAACATAACGGGATTCATCACTCCCTTGTGTTAGTGGCTCAACTGAGTAAGATTAAAAATTTTAATGAAGGTATTAAGCTGGAATTGTAGAGGCATGGGAAGCAAGTGGACGATTAGTTATCTACGGGAGATATGGCACCAATACAAACCAGATTTTCTTTTCTTATCGGAAACAAAGCAAG
>OVBX01001113.1:468-28961 GCA_900406325.1 Erucastrum elatum | reverse complement strand
TCTTGTGTTGACAACACTGAATTCATGAAAGACCTTACGAGGTTTCTTGAGGAGGATGTGAACGATGACCTCGAGGTGATGCCCGTCTATGAACATCAAGAAAAGTTTGAAGAGATTGATAGCTATTTTGCGTAAGGGAAACTTGTGAGGAATTCTACATGATCATTGATCATGTCTATGTTAGGCGCTGACGATCATGATAATAATAAATAATGATAATGACGATGATGAACCATGCATGTAGCTTGTACTGCAGTCACATTTAATTTGTATTTTCGTGCTTTTTTTTACTCCTTTGTACGTTTAATCTCAAATGTGTTTCGTGTGAAATGAAATAAATTTGTGGTGATGTAATAAAAACTTCAACGAATGTATAATTTAGATTTCTTTTTTATTAACCTAGAGATATGCAGAACCTATGGAAAAATCCATTCTAATCATTTTTCAGGTGTTGCGTTCATGTACCTATTTGGGTTTGATTCGAATCTATTCGAGGTTTGAGTTTTTGAAACAAAAAATTTTAGATACAATCAGATATTTATAAATTTTGGCTGAGATCTTTGCAGGTTTTTTCCGCATCCGAATAACCCGTTTATTTTTTTAAAAAAATATTAAAATTCATATATAATTTATTTTTTTTAAATAATAATATATAACACGTAAATTTCATTAATGTCTGTCAAAATACCTAAACTTAGCATAAACATTAGTCTGACTTAATATTTGGATGGAGAATCAATATATGATTGAAATATTTTTGGTATTTTGAATAGTACAAATATGTTCGAATATCTGAAATAATTTAGTTCGGACCGCATTTGGTTCTGGTTCCTTAGACACCAATATTTAAAATTCAATCCGATATTTAATCAGTTTTAGTTCGGATTTGATAATATTTTTTTCAGATTTTTGGTCCAACTTTATATATGGTTACATGATAAAGTGTAGTAAAATGTTATAACCCCGATTTGTTTTTAGCCATTCAAAGTGTGCTTGCCATTAGATCACCGTCGAGTAATAAATATTAGATTATTAGTATCCAAAGACCTCGAACAGGCAAAACAAGTACCAATAAAAAGGTCGATTTGTAAGTATCAGAACATGATTTAAGCCTCTTTTCGAACGGAACAAAAACTATCCGAACATGAGAATTACGTTTTATTTGTGTTAAGCAACAAAAACAAATCATGAAATTACGTTATTTTAACACCGCTACTATTCTTACGTGGGTTGTGTATTTGTGTTTCTCTACTGCTTTGGTAGCTCATGGACTAAGAGCAATCAAATCGATAGTATCTTGAAATAGATATTTTAGATACAAAATACTATCTTAATATATTGATAAAACATATGCATTGACATATGGTTCATATATTTTAAAAATTTTCATTTGAAATATTCTACAAAAATCATTTTCCATACTTTTTCATTTATTATTTATCTTTTGAGATACCTTCTTGCAAATTTTATCATTGGAGTTGCTTTAAAGCCTATAACTAGTGCATCGATCAGGTTGATATAAGCATACATACAATATTGATCATTTAATTATCCATATTATATAGATAATTTCATTTGTTTAGTTTCAAGGACTTCTGCATATACAATTAAATATATCATTTCTCGAATGAGATATGTGACCGACAGAAAGCAAGTGGACACTCTTTGAACATTCCAAGGATTAAAGAGGAGAAGAATCCATTATCATTACATCTTTTGAAAGCACCATGCATAAACAAAAGTAAAAACTGAGCTTTGTTTCAATAATTCTATTTCAGAGTTGATGATTTTCCTTTCAAAAATGTCTTCTATATATAAAGTGATATTAGAAATTTCAAACACTAAAATGGCATCTCTAGGAGCAGTATATATTACAAAATAAAGTGATATTATGATTAAAATATCCATATGTTATCTTTTTCTTTTTTCTGGTCAGAAGAGACATATGCTAGTTTATGTTGTTAAGTAGTAGCAAGGAAATTATAAAACATGAAAAGTCCCAACTCCTGGTTGGCGATTGCGACAGCTCCCCCTTTGCAACCCACAGCTTCGGCTGGCCTCCTCAGCCGTCCTCCTCCGCTTCCAGATCCCCCCGACCCCGTTGACTTTCCCCCCCTTCCTGCCCCTGGATCCCCCTTTTCTAAGAAACCCTCCTCATCCCGTGCTCCCCCTCCGCTTTCTATTCATCCGTTCTCTACTACCCCCCCAATCTCCACCTCCGCCTCCTCCCTCTATGATCCCCCCTCTGGCTGTACTACCTCCCCCCTCTACCTCTTTCCTCCTTGCTTCCTTTCTCCAATCCCTTTTTTCGTACTGTTCCCCCAACCCTAATTCCACCCCTACTACTGTTCCTGCGACCACCCCCATCCCTTCACCTGCTTTTTCTTTTAATTCTTCTCCTCATCCCACTAGCCTCCTTGGTTCTGCCCCTATCTCTAACCATCCCCCTCTCCAACCCTCTTCTCCTCCCTCTGGTCAAACTCCACCCGTGTCTACCCATTCTAATCCCCCCCCTCCTACTCAACCTCATCACTCTTCTACTTCTTGGGCCTCTAAAGTCAAGGCAAACACTGATAGATCTCTATGCAGGCTATCTCCCCAAAACTTCTCTCCTAACGGAATTCCTCGAGTCATCTTTCCCGACGAGGTCTATCAAAAAGGAGCTGAGCTCCATAAGAATTTTCTTATTTGTAGATTCTTTGGTCGGATCCCTGCATACAAGCTCATCCAAAATGTCCTTAACTACCTTTGGGGAAAAAGAAACCATCTCGAGATTCACATGTTGCCTGCTACTCACTCGGTCCTGGTTAGGATTCCTAATGACTTCATCAGAGAAAAGGTCTTGCTCAAAAGATTTTGGTATGTCGACACCTCTATGTTCCATGTCTCTCAGTGGTCTGCTTCAACCTCTTCTGCCACTCCTTCCCTGCAGCGCATCCAACTCTGGGCTCACCTAAAAGGTGTTCCTTTTGATCTGATTTACAACGCTGGGCTCAGTCATATCGCAGGCCAGATTGGTGAACCGAAAAAAACAGACGATTGGACACTTAGTCTTTCAAGCGTCAGTGTGGCTCATGTTAAAGTAGAGGTTGACACGTCTATTCCGCTACCTTCGATTGTCGAAGTGGGTAGGTCCGATGGTTCTTTTGTGAATGTGGAAGTAGAATACTCCTTTGGATCCCTCCTGTCTGCTCTCATTGCAAGGAGCTTGGTCATATCTCTCGAAACTGTACTCAACTCCCTGAACCCCCAAGGCATCCCCCTCCTCATGTCCCTCAAGCAACCCACTCCACACCTACTAAAGTTTTCTGCTACTCCTGCAAGACTACTGGTCATCTGATGAAAAACTGTCCAAAAGGGCCAAAAGAATGGATTGAAACTTCCCGTAGGAGAAAAGCAACTGGAGACCCTATGGAAACAGCCCCTTCTGTGGTCCCTGAAGCCCCTATTCTCCCTTCCCAAATGGACACTACTATCGCCCCTGTTGTTGTTGTCTCTTCTCAGGAGACACCTCCCTCCCATCTTGTTGATCCTCCATCTTCACTCGCTATGGATGTGGATTCTTCTCCCCTCCCCTTAGTTAATCCTTCCCCACTCCCTCTCACCCCTTCCTCCACCACACTCTCTCCTCCCTCTCCTCCACTTGTCGACAACTGCGTACTAGGCCTCGCAGCAGTCTGCCCTTCCCGACCTGTAATCCCCCTTAACAATTCCTTAGGCCTTGTAAAACTCACCACCACCAAAAATAAGCCTACCTCCCTTAACCCATTCCAAAGTCTAACCCCTCCTGATACTTCCCCTCCCCCCTCTCCCTCTTCTTCTCCTAAATCCCAACCTCTCCAAATAAACTCCGCCCCCATTTCCTCCTATACCATTAGCAACCCTGTTTTCTCATCTCCCATTAACCCGTCCTCTCAGCCTTTCCTTCTTGGGGAGGGTACCACCCAGCTTTAAATATGTGTACAAATATTTTTTTTTGGAATGTCCGTGGATTTAATGACCAGGACAAGCACAACCCTTTTGTTCAGTAGCTTTCTCTTCATAAACCACTGGTTGGTACTATATTAGAGTCACATATCAAGGAGCCCAATCTCAACAACATTTTGTCTAGAGTTTGCCCAAATTGGAGTTTTACCTCGAATCATGACACTGATGATGATGGAAGGATCATCGTGTTGTGGAAGCATCCAGCAACAGTCCAAGTTCTGCATCAGTCAAGGCAGTCGCTTACTTGTGAGGTCACTATCCCTAAATTACCCAGATTCACAGTGTATGCTTCCAATTTACGCGAAGAAAGACGTTCTCTATGGGATGACTTATCTGAGATACAAACTACTCTCTTCTTGGACCATCGTAATTGGATTATTGGAGGGGATTTTAACCAAACTACCCATCAAAGTGAGCACTCCTCTCCTGCAGTTGATCAGCTTACTAGTGATATGTCTGACCTTCAAGATATTTTTCTTTAGCTGGGAATCTTTGACCTCAGATTCCAAGGCTCCCATCACACCTGGACAAATAAGTGTCCCTCTTCTCCGACTACTAAAAAGCTTGATCGTGCATTAGTGAATGAGAATTGGTTTGAAGCTTTTCCAGACAGTATAGCCTCTTTCCTGCCTCATGAATTTTCAGACCATACCCCCTGTCTAATCGACCTCTCCTGCCCTCTACCCTCAATTGGCACCCGACCCTTCAAATACTTCAACCACCTATCTAACCATCCTTCCTATCTTACTGCGGTTGAGAATGCATGGATTCTAAGTGGGAGCTATGCGCATGACTTTCACCTGTTGGGATTTAAACTTAAATCAATAAAGAGAGAGCTTAAAACACTAAACACAGAGAGATTTTCGGAAATAGAAAAGAGGGTTTTGGAAACTAACATGTTGCTTAAAGATGTGCAGGTACAAGCACTGGCGAATCCCACCACTGCTACCTTTAATGCAGAAAAAGAACTACTGACTTAGTGGACTTTTCTCAGGGGAATTGAAGAGGCTTTCTTCAAACAAAGATCCAGAATCAATTGGCTGAGACTTGGAGATCAAAAACTACTTTCTTCATCAGAGTGGCAGCAAGCAGGAAAGCCTATAACTCAATCAGATCCCTTCTTCTCTCTACTGGAGTTCTTGTCACTGATCCGGAAGAGATCTGCATCATCGCAGTCAACCACTTCAAAGGGATCCTGGCTCCTGATTCTCTCCCCTACTTAGTCTTCTCATTACAATGGTTTGATCAGCTTCAGCCCTTCCGCTGCTCAGACGCTCAAAAGATGCTTCTAGCTTCTTCACCCTCGGCCATTGAGATTCAAACAACCATTTTAAAGCTCAACCCTAACAAATCCCCTGGTCCTGATGGGTTCACTTCTGCCTTCTTCAAGGATGCATGGACGATTGTAGGACCAGAAACGATTTCAGCTACTCAACAATTCTTCACCACTGCTATCTTGCCATCTGCAACAAATGCAACAATCTTAACTCTGGTTCCTAAAAGACCTGGTGCATCCTCCGTAACTGACTTCAGACCTATTTCTTGCTGCAATACCACTTATAAGACGATCTCAAAGCTACTGGTTAAGCGCCTGAAGTCCATTCTGCCTGAGGCTATACTGCCCAATCAAACAGCTTTCATTCATGGCATGTTACCAATCGAAAATACAATTCTTGCTTCTGAAATTGTCCAGGGATACCACAAGATTGGAGGGCCCCAAAGAATCACTCTCAAAGTAGATATTGCCAAAGCTTTCGACACCATCAGATGGGAATTCATTTTCCAATGTCTGAGAAGCTTAGCTGTTCCTGAAATATTTCTGTGTTGGCTCCATGCTTGTGTCTGCACCACCTCATACTCTGTTGGGATCAATGGTGCCACCTACGGTTACTTCAAGGGATCAAGAGGCTTAAGGTAAGGTGATCCTCTCAGTCTCTATCTGTTTGTCCTAGCAATGAATTTCCTATCCTTATCTTTGGACAGAGCAGCAAGGGAAGGGAGATTTGGCTACCACTCTAAATGCCAAAGAACGGGTCTGACGCATCTCTGCTTTGCGGACGACCTCTTAATATTCTGCGATGGTTCCATTGCCTCTGTCACTGCCATCTTGGATATACTAAAAGACTTTGAAATGCGATCCGGACTAGCGATAAGCGTGGAAAAGACTTCCCTCTTCTCTGCTGGAATTAAGCCTCACGAGCTGATTCAACTCAAAGCGTCTACTGGCCTCACTGAAGGTATACTGCCTGTGAGATACTTGGGAGTGCCGCTCTGTACCAAAAAGATTTCTATTGCTCAATGTGCTCCTCTAATTCAAAGTGTTAAGTCTAAGTTGCATTCATGGACGGTTCGCTCGCTCTTTTTTGCAGGAAGACTTCAGCTCCTATCAACTGTTGTAGCAGGAATTATTAACTTCTAGTCTTGTGCTACATACTTCCACAAGGTTGCTTAGACGAGATTGACTCTCTTAGCAGTAAGTTTCTATGAAGGGGGAAGACGGATGGTCCAAACTCAGCAAAAGTGTCATGGGAAGCAATCACTAAACCAAAAGTCGAAGGGGGTCTAGGCCTTCGCAACCTTGCGGTATGGAACACAGTTGCAGCTATCAAACTCATCTGGATTCTATTCTTCAGACAAGACTCTATCTGGTCCTCCTGGTTTCTCCATGAAGTCCTAGATGGTAACTCGGATAACTTTTGGGTCATCAACACCAAGCATAAACATTCCTGGATGACAAACAAACTGATTTTACTAAGGAGCATAGCTTACCCTTGGATCAAGGTAAAGCTAAGGAATGGTGAGAGGACTTACTTCTGGTCCTCACATTGGTCACCTTATGGACGCCTAAAAAGTTTTCTCGGAGCTGATCCTTTAACTTCTCTTGGCATTCCTCGCACTTCGACCCTGGCAGAACTATGGGATCTTGATTACTGGGTTCTTCCTGCGGCAAGATCTGATAACCAAGTAAGAGTACTCTCCCACCTTACATCTCTTATCATCACTGATCAAGAAGATGAACTTATTTGGTGTCCCAATGACTCACCTTCGGAAAAGTACTCGACGAAACTCATTTATGACTTAATAAGAGACCGGGCTCCTCTAGTTCAATGGCACAAAGAGATATGGTTCTCTGCAGGTATTCCTAAGCACATGTTCCTTGTCTGGCTGATGACGCTCAATCGATGCCCTACAAAAGATAGGATGCTTCAGTGGGGTCTTCAAGTGGATGCCTCTTGCGCGCTCTGTCAACATCACAATGAATCTAGAAACCACTTGTTTTTCCTTTGCAAATTCTTTTGGAGTATTTGGGCGCCTCTAGCTGCGAGGTGCTCTTTTCCGGCTTCACGGGACTGGGAATTGAATCTTTTGGCTCTAAAATCTTACTCCGGATCTCGAGAATGGAGGAAGCTACTACTCCTTTGCTGGCAGGCCACAATCTATAATCTTTGGACAGAGCGTAATCACATGCAGCATCAGAATCACTTCCGATCTGTAGACTCTATTCTTCTCGACATAGACAAATTGATCAGACTTCGGATTGCATCCTTTCGATCTTCAGACGCAGCTGAATCATCTTCGCTACTCCAACTTTGGTTCTCTTCGGCATGACTATTTTCTTTTGATCGATGATCACAAGGTATCTCAACCTTGTTATCATATATCAAAATTGGGTATTTTCTCCATTTCTTTGGGATCTCTCTACTATAAACTCTAACTTCCTTTTGGGCTCTTATTATTATTATCTTTATGTAAAAGCCACTTGGCTAACTATGCTAAGTCATTGTAACATTTTCTTTCTCATNCTTTTTAATAAAAAATTTTTTGGAAAAAAAAAAAAAAAAGAGACATATGCTTGAACTTGTTAGACAAAAATCGTAGATTTTCTTAGGCGGTTCAGTGTTAGTTTTAATTTCATTTTAATTTCTCTAAAATTTATTTTTGAAGAAAATATTTTAAATTTTGTTATAGCTTTTATTTTAAACCAGAATATGAATAAATATTTCAAATGAAATAATTTATTTATTATTCTATTTTTATTAATGATCCCATTTTAAGAGATAGAGTATATATAAAACAAACTTAATTTAGTTTTACTTCAAAACCCACAATAATTAAAAATAAACATGAAGTAATAGTACTTTGGATATTTTATAGCCGAAAAGATAACATAAATCAGTTTAAAAGAAAAGATAGCATAAAATTTGGTCCTAACTTTCCACCGGTCAACTATTAAGTGGAAACTATAAGGATAATTTTAACAAATGAGTTTTCTGGTTAAAATATTAAAATTATTATAATAAATATGAACGATATATCCAAATGTAGTTAAATAATTTAAGTGCAACGAGGACTGCTTCCGCGAACGAACGCCATCTAATTTTCTTTTTCTTCTTTAATTCTCGGATTGTTATCGGATACTCTTTTATACTAAAGATCCATATTATTCGAAATAAAGCAAATTAGAGTTTTGGGCGGTCGTCACAGGTCACTTACTGCCGGTCNTCTTGTAGTGGCAGTTGGCACTCCATGGCAGTGCCACATACTTGCTCCCGACTCTTGATATTTCAAAGGATCATATAATGCTACCAAACAAATTGACAAAAGAAAAAAAAAACAAATTGACAAAAGACCGTAAACTAACCATGCATATGTATTATTTTTAATTATCAAATCATAAACTTTCAAGGTTGGCGCCTTTTCACTTGATATAAACTATTTCTTGTTCAAACTTCGATGTACATAGGCGAGAGAAACAATAATTAAATCAAACACGCTCGATACTATAGAAATAATGCTCCCGAGATAAGCTCGTGTGTTTCCCTGGACACGGTGACCAACTTGAAATCTATATTTTGCAATTATTGAAATGGTTTATTATTAGTTTACATAACTACATAAACCCAAAATCTTTATCACAAGAGATAAACCTATAGAGCAAGCGCTATTTTGAGTACGATGTAATATTGAGCTATTTTGAGTAAGATGTAATATGTTATATGTGGATCTAACGGCAAACTGTCTTCAAAGTAATCTTCTGTTTGGCTTGATACTCGCTTGCAGTTCATGTTCTTCTTTGACATTGTTTTATTTTATTAAATCACTATTCAAGAGGAGTTAGGGTTAGCTTATCTTCTTATGAGTTAGGGTTCCTTCTCCTATCATGAGTGATATGATGTAATTATTGTATTAGGTAAAATATCTAACGCCCTAATAATTTGTCTACAAACCTGATTGGCATGTTCTTAGAAAACATAATATATATGATATATGTATTAATTATAATAACTTTTCTATGCGATTACTCTTTTCCTGATTGCACTGAAAAGTCGCTTAATTGATAGGTGCTGGCTGCATGTAACCTAATTACTTTGTTAGGCATATAGAAGAATATGCGATTTGATGAAAAGGTGCAATCCCCATATCCAGTGGATTGGAAAATAATGGCAAAACAGAATAGTATAAAAAGAAAAGTATTGATAATGAAAAGCTAAATTTTCTTTTTAAAACTAATCAAAAGCTTCTTACAGAGCAACCTCTTGTTCTGATAACTTTGCTGCTTCTACTCTTTCGATGATAACATGCTTTATCCGAATAGTTAACAACAACATTACTTTTTGTTTCCATGATGATGACCTATGTCTCGAGTTGTTCTTGTAGTTGCAACTTCGAATCATGTTGCCACTTGTCAGCAAAATGTCCTCTTTTTCCACATGCCATTTTTGATTCCTTATATGGGAAGAAAAGCCCAAAGTTCGAGTTGCGAGTTGTTTTGTGATAAGAAAAGAGCCAACGAAACGGGACCACTTGGCCCATTTAATTCCTTCAGCTAAAACGACGGCGTTTATAAACGATGAAAAAGCTAGGAAAGAAAGACACGTAACACGACCGACTGCCTGAGTGATAGATAGGGTGGTAATAGACAATTTATCAAGTTTCCGGTCTGATTCGTAAACAAAATATTTAAAAGACAGGTCATTCATTTAGTAGCCAATTAAATTAAAATTAAATCAGATCTGGAAATAAATTACATCTTTCTTTTTTTTTTGGGACAGCGAAGAAAAATCATTCGAAAGCAAAGCAAAGCGAAAGGGAGCAGATCACAAATCGCAAAAACTCACTTCTTCTTCACTCTCTTACAGATTCTTCTCCCTCTGTCGGCACGGGTTCAACCTCGAATCTGGGTTTAGTTTGTAATAAAAAAATCGGTTTTCAGTGGTGAGAGGAGGAAGCGTGGAGGAGGAGGATGAGGAAGGAAAAGATGAGGAGAGGGAGGGTAGCTAAAAGGAGATTGTTGNAAGGAGATTGTTGAGTTGGATATGGCTTCTCCTTGCTTCTTTCTCTGTCGCTGGATTGGTTCTCTTCATGGTTCAGCATCGTCATCAACAACAACAAGATCCATCTCACTTAACACTTGTATTGTCCACTCCTTATTCAAAAGCTTTTTTTTTTCTCTTATTGATTGATTGCTGAGATTTGAAGTTTTTGCTCTAATGATGATCATCCTCTCATTAATAAAGTGTGGATCTTTTTTGCAAGAATTGGTGAAATCCACTGTCATTGTAGTAGCCTAATATGGTTATTAGGTTGTTCTCTGTATCTATGGAATCAGTTTGCAAGTTGAACTCTTTTCACAATGGGCATGACCAAATCCTAGTGTAGTGTCTTATTGACATTTTTTGTTTGGTTTTGGGTTTTTAATTTGTTCTTTAATCTATTAGTGCAAAAACCTCATAAAACAGAGCATTTACTCTGAATCTACTTTTCTTTTGATAGGAAAGAGACACAAGAACCGAGGAGGACGTATCTCCTCCCCGTTTAAACTTCACGGAAGAGGTGACAAGTGCTTCCTCGTTCGCTAGGCAGCTAGCTGAGCAGATGACGCTCGCCAAAGCCTATGTCTTTATAGCCAAAGAGCA
The DNA here is from genome assembly GCA_900406325.1 of Erucastrum elatum. NCBI lineage: Eukaryota > Viridiplantae > Streptophyta > Magnoliopsida > Brassicales > Brassicaceae > Erucastrum > Erucastrum elatum. The sequence continues at coordinate 18,057 of OVBX01001113.1, read as the reverse complement.
CAACAATCTTCATTTAGCATGGGAGCTGAGCTCTAAGATCAGAAGCTGTCAGCTTCTCCTCTCGAAAGCAGCGATGAGAGGCCGACCCATTTCGTTGGAAGAGGCGAAACCGATCGTTACTGGTCTCTCAACTCTTATCTACAAGGCGCAGGACGCGCATTACGACATTGCCACCTCGATGATGACTATGAAGTCTCACATCCAGGCCCTTGAAGAGCGTGCAAACGCAGCCACGGTTCAGACCACAGTCTTTGGACAATCTGTTGCAGAGGCGGTGCCGAAGAGCCTTCATTGTTTGATGATCAAGCTTACCTCTGATTGGTTAACGGAGCAGCCGTCATCATCGCGCCGTGAAGTGGCGGATGAGAACAGGAACTCGCCTAGGCTTGTTGACAACAACCTCTACCATTTCTGTATCTTCACTGATAATGTAATAGCTGCTTCTGTTGTTGTTAACTCGACTGTCTCCAACGCTGATCATCCTAAGCAGCTTGTGTTTCACGTAGTGACGAATAAAGTGAGCTACAAAGCTATGCAGGCTTGGTTTCTTGGTAATGACTTCAAGGGCTCGGCGGTAGAGATCCAGAGCGTTGAAGAGTTCTCTTGGTTGAATGCTTCTTACTCTCCTGTTGTTAAGCAGCTGATGGATACAGACTCGAGAGCTTACTATTTTGGAGACCAAGAAACAAACTCTGAGCCAAAAGTGAGGAACCCGAAGTACTTGTCGTTACTAAACCATCTCAGATTCTACATTCCTGAGATTTATCCGCAGCTAGAGAAGATTGTTTTCCTAGATGATGATGTTGTTGTTCAGAAAGATTTGACTCCACTCTTCTCCTTGGACCTTCACGGAAACGTCAATGGAGCTGTGGAGACGTGTCTTGAAGCCTTTCACCGTTATTACAAGTATCTAAACTTCTCTGACCCGCTCATCAGCTCGAAGTTTGATCCGCAAGCATGCGGATGGGCCTTTGGTATGAACGTTTTCGATCTTATAGCGTGGAGGAAAGCAAATGTGACTGCTCGGTACCATTACTGGCAGGAGAAGAACAGAGAGAGAACGCTTTGGAAGCTAGGGACGCTCCCTCCGGGTCTGTTGGCTTTCTATGGTCTCACTGAGCCGCTAGACAGAAGATGGCATGTCTTAGGGTTAGGTTACGATGTGAACATTGATAACCGTTTGATAGAAACCGCGGCTGTGATTCATTACAATGGCAACATGAAGCCTTGGCTAAAGATTGGTATTGGTAGGTATAAACCTTTTTGGTTAAAGTTTTTGAACTCCAGCCATCCTTATTTACAAGATTGTGTGACAGCTTAGAAGCAAAAGACTTTTTTGGAGAGGTGAGACTGATGCCATATCGGAAGATTCTTGATTTCTTATACACTTTGAAGATTCTTTTTTATCTTTTTTTTCTTGGATTATTGTAGAGCTCAGAAAAGTTTGTCAGATTTCAGATATTCTCTGAAGACTGTTGGTCTCTTCTTATGGTGTCTGAAGAGCAACTTATAATTCACACATTAGAGGGTCCATGATGTACTTATGGTTTAATAGATTACAGGGATACTTATTATTTTTTGTGAGTTTTTGTTATATTTATTTTTCTCAAAGGATGGATGGATAATTAACATTGTTTTTGACACAACAAGAAGTTAGCATGTTTTTGTATCATCCTTTAATAATCAAACAATGTTTTTGACGTAACAAGTTAACATGTATTTGTTGGAGCAGTGAATGCCATCATGCTGCTAGACATCTTCAAGCACCCAACAGCTACTCTAAATACTTATAAATTTATTATTCCAGTTCCTAGCAATGTTGCTTGTAAGTTTGAAGCACACTGACTCAGTCATCACGTCAGCTTTAAACTTCTCATCTCAAGCCAACTAAACTCGCTCCCTCTTCATATTTAAGAGAATGTTCATCATAGGCAAAAGACTTTTAAAGGATAAAAGAGAGATATTTCACGTCTCTTCAGAGGCCGAGATGGTTTAAATCGTTTATACAAAAGGCATCGCATCGTGGAACCACCAGGCCAATTGTTATCAAAGGCAAGGCATCGACCGGTTTAACCTTTAAACCGAAGTCGAACTAAATCAACCGAACCATGCACGATTTGACTTGGTTCGTAATGAAAGCCCTAGGTTTCGAACAGTAATAATATATTAATATTACAGCTTACCTACAACAATTTGCATTCACCTCTCCCTCTTATCATGATGAATTCAATCCATCTTGAACTTATTCACGAGATATTGTCTAGATTGCCTGTCAAGTCAATAGCGAGGTGTCGTTGCGTGTCGGAGCAATGGAGGTCCATACTTTGCAGTGCAGATTTTACCGAGCTCTTCTTAACCAAGTCTTCCACTCGTCCCAGTCTCTTCTTCGCCATGAAAAGCTCTAAAAACAATAATGATTTTCTCTTCTTCTCGTCGCCTCAGCTTGATAGTACTGAAGATGACAAGTCGTCCGTAGCCGCCTGTGTTCAGTTCGAGTTCTGGAAACACTTGCCGCTGGAACTTTGTGGTCATGCNACACTTGCCGCTGGTCATGCCTCTGGTTTGTTCTTGTTACGTCCAACGCCAATCTCGAAGGAGTATACGGAGCATCTGATATGTAACCCTAGCACAGGACAGTATGGGTTCTTACCTACGGTGAAGACGGGCATTAGGAGCTTCTTAGGGTTTGATCCGATCGACAAGGTGTTCAAGATAGTGTCATCCAATGCTAAATATTCATCTCGGTCCAATGTTCTTAATGTTTTTACATTAGGAACCGGAGAAGTTGAGTGGAGGAAGATCAAATCTCCCTTGGACCATTATCCTAGGTCCCGGGGGATATGCATCAATGGAGTTCTATACTATTTGGCTCAAGGTCCACTACTAACTTCCTATGTAGTTTGCTTTGATGTTCGGTCTGAGAAATTCAAGTTTATGGACACAGAATTCATTCATGTCCGTCTTACAAGATTGATTAACTACGAGGGCAAATTAGGTGTGATTGGTTGGTCACCTTGGCCCCGTGATGAGAGTCTGACTATGTGGGTTCTAGAGAATGTCGAGAAATATGATTGGTCAAAACAGACATTCACTCTTCCTCCTGGTGATAAACTCAGTGGTGGCGGCCGTTACGTAGCTGGAGTGACCGCTACAGGTGAAATTGTTTTGATGGATGACTACTATCAGTCCGAGCCGGTTTACGTTTTCTACTACCATCCCGGAAGGAACACTGTCAAACGCCTTGAAGTCCAAGGTTTTGAGCTCCGTGGTGGTAGTAAGGTTTATGCCTTTGTAGACCATGTAGATGATCTCACGTTTAATATGAAATCTTGGCAGCTGCATCAAGATGTTTCTCATAGGTTTGAAAGCTTTAACAGTTTTCGTCCTCTTAGTCTTTTAGATGATGTATGAATTTTACAGGTGCAGAAAACCTGTGTGTTTAATAAAACGTGTATTCAATATGATACTGTACCTTTTGACCTGACGACCTTGCTTGGTTTTGGTCATCTCAGAGAAGAGATATTTCTTCAAATGATTTAGCAACTTTGAGATTTACCGTGGCTCACGATATGAATAGATTCCAGACAAATCTGGTCTGTCTTTTGTGTTGCTGAACCTAACCTTAAGTGGATCAGTCAAAACTGACAAAGATATGATTAAGTAATATTCTTGTTCAAGACATGAAAGAAAATGAGTTAATGGCTTCTACATATGGCAGCCTAAATTTAACCATCTGTCTCTCCTTCTATGTCATTCAGATTCGAGTCACAAGGCATCTTTTTCAACCTTTTGTTTTCCCTAATTTCAGTCTTTGATGACTCGACTGTAACTTTTTGTTTCTGGATATTATGTAAAGATATCATTAGCTCTGTGCCATAGTCCGAGCAGATGTTACCAGTATACTATACTTTTTGTGGTTCTAGACGCTTCAAACAAACAAATATGATAAAAATTATGTATAAATATTTTATATATTTTAATATTTAAATGTTTAAATATTTAATAATTTAATTTGCCATCTCTAGTAAATTAATAAAGTTATTTGTGATTTTTATTTTTTTTATTTATTAAAGCATGGGCACAAAAGTCTCATTACATATGAATAAGTGTATTTTTAAAAAAATAATTAAACATGTGATATTTTTCAAATTTCAAATCCCAAATAGGATATTTTGCAATCTATCCCTTTTCAAAATCATGTGAAGTACATCAAAAACAATTAAAGAAAACATATGTGGTGACATATCTTATAAACAATTTTTTTTTGAACCTCTAAATCTACTGCATAAGCCATGAATATTATGGAATCCACAAACAGAAAAACCAGCTCACAATTGATGCTAGAATTCGTCGGCAATGATGGTTAGAGAGCGTTACAAAATATTGTGATTAAGCAAAAAATTAGTAGAAAACCAATATAACCCTCATATATATATTGACCAAATCAATTATGTTATTACTAGTTTTTCAACATTTTAGAAACAACTAATCGCAAATATTATCCCTAAGTATCCCCTATGTATTATTTGAGAAGTGATTTTGATACATGTCTTCTGTACAATCAGTTTCACAAAAAAAAAATGATAACACGACTTCCAGAAAAATATGACATGGATTATTCCATTTATTATTGATTATATTTTGGTAAACCTTTTAGGATATGATAATAATTCATACATTACATTTAACATTGATATTTATTTTTGGTTTAAAATTTTAAATATTGTAATATCTCATACGTCATCTATAAAATAAATATATTCATATATAAAATTACAAATTTCGAAATGTTATACAATTTGATTATTAAAGCTTTTAAAATTGCTACATTTAAAAAAATAGATATATAAACGTAAAATCATTAGTTTCTTATATATCTACACATTTTATGAATACCACATGTCTTCTCTACAACCAGTTTCACAAAACAAAATTATGACATGACTTCTAGAAAAATATGACATGGATTATTCCATTTATTGTTGATTATATTTTTGGTAAACTTTTTAGGATATATTAATAACTCATACATTACATTTAACATTAAAATTTATTTTTGATAAATTTTATAAATATGGTAATAACTCATACGTCATCTATAAAATAAATCTATTCATATATAAAATAACAAATTTTGAAATGTTATACAATTTGATTATTAAAGCTTTTGAAATTGCTACATTTTAAAAAAATAGATATCTAAACGTAAAATAATTAGTTTCTTATATATCTACAAATTTTATGAATATTGTGTGTTTAAATTTTTGATAATTATACAATTTTAAATCATTTTTAGTTTTATACAAATTGATCTAATTTGTGAAAAATATAAATTGATTTAATATATATAACTAATATAAATAGTAAAAATACTATTTAAGATTATAATTTAAATATATACATACATATTCTTCAATGTTTTTAATAAAAAAAACACAATTGTTATATCTTAATTCAATATTCAACTAAATCAAATATATATCTAAATACTGGTAAAATAATAAAATTTATAATATTTAATAAATTTTATTTTTAAATATAAATTAAATTTTGGAAAATTTCTTATTACATATGATGCAGGAAAACACATAGTATAATGTATAGGTTTATTGCGAAACCAATCACATAAAACTGTTTACAAATAACCAAGAAGTTCCTTGTAACGTATATCCTTGAGCCTAGGTTATAATAGCTTCACATACTTGGAAGTGTCAGAGTGTTAGGGGGGAGGCACCTGTGCCAAGAGACGGTCATAGCGCAACGCTCGTTGGTAAAAGGCTCTTTGTATTTGGTGGCTGTGGGAAATCTCCTGATGTTAATGACGAAATCTATTACAGTGACGATTTCATTTGATTGAGAACAATTGAGGAAGAAGATTGTGAATCTAGTGATTGAAATGGAGAGTGTGGCAACCTGCATAAAAGAAAGAAGAAGAAGAGTTTCGTAGTCACGTGTGATCATTGAAATAAAAAAGGAAATCCACTTATTAATAATAATAGGAAATAATTTGGACATTAAGAACATTGGACCGAGATGACAAAAATTAGCTCTGCTAAATATTCCCAAAGATTAGCTCTGCAAAAACAGTGACAACAAAGAACTAAGAAACAAGAGCAGAACATGATGACAATCTCATCAAAAGCCCCAACTTTGGTAAATCTCTAAGACACAGTTTCGGAGCTTGCTGGACCATTCAAACAAATGAGAACACTGTTACTTTTCAATCACTTAAACTTAATGAAGCCACCAAGGCATAGAGCTTGTGAAAGGTCCCACTGAAAATGCTAACTGATAACATAAGCATCTTTATTGTATCCTCTACCTTGATCGTTTCTAGCAGTAAAGATAATGATTCCAGTCTCATCACCAACAAGACACTCTGCTATGCGCATCTGGCGAGCCTGAGGACCACTAGGACGACCTCCAGCACCTCTCTGCATTACCATCACCTCTCTGCATTACCATCTTCGTGCTGACAACTTTCACGTTGAGAGAGTGGCCATTGGTTCCTGGTCTCAGCTCATTAACACCGAGATCATTTTTCAATCCAAACACATCCATAAATGCGAAAACATTTGGATTCGTAACACAGCTACATCAAAAACAAAAGGTCAAAGCCAATCACAAAAAAGTTGAATCTTTTTGAACCCAGACATCATAGAATCTCTGATTTGAGCAGATCAAACCCACGATAAGAAGATAGAAATCGAGAAACAAAAAAAATACAGGGTTTTTGAATTCAAGCTTACGTTTTGGTATTTTCAGTGGGAGCAAGCGACGGAGGCCCGAAAACACACCATCAAGCGTCAAACGGGCCTACCGGCGCACGATCTCTGGATTCTTGACCCATTGCTGTCGTATCCGTCTACCGTTCTATGTGTGGGAGAAGAGGAGAGAAATCAAAACGACGTCGCCAGCTCACCAAGGATCAACCCCAGAAAAATCTTTAACTAAGGATTTTATTTCAAAGTAACGTCACTTTTTTATATTATTTTAATCTAATTGCATAAGAATTAGCGCTAAGGATTGGATAAGATGCAGCGTTGTGGATGGTCTTACAGTTCAAGAATTAGAGAACGTGTGTTCCTTTTCTTTATGCTCATACGAGAATAAGTATACATTCGATTTATAATAATAATAATAATAGCTTTCAGAAATCATATTTTCTCTGTTCTTCTGAAAGCAATTTCAACGTTTCTTTTCTTAATCACAAATCCAACAGTTCGTAATGAAAGCCCTAAGCCTAAAACAAATATAGTGATCTGCATGCACCTCACTCTCGGAGAATCCGATCATGATGAATTCAATCCCTGTTGAACTTTTGCACGAGATACTCTCTAGATTGCCTGTCAAGTCAATAGGGAGGTGTCGTTGCGTGTCGGAGCAATGGAGGTCCATACTTTGCAGTGCAGATTTTACCGAGCTCTTCTTAACCAAGTCTTCCACTCGTCCTAGTATCTTCTTCGCCATGGAAAGATCTACAAACAATAATGATTTTCTCTTCTTTTCGTCGCCTCAGCTTGATGACAAGTCGTCGTCCTTAGCCGCCTCTGTTCAGTTTAAGTTATCTAAAGACATTCCGCTGGAATTCTGTGGTCACGCCTCTGGTTTGTTCTGTTTACGTCGTATGCCAATCTCAGAGGAAGAGAGGGATAAGAAAAAGAACACGGAGCATGTGCAATGTCACCCTAGCACAGGGCAGTATGGGTTCTTACCTACAGTGAGGACGTGCAGTACGAGCTTCTTAGGGTTTGATCCGATATACAAGGTATTCAAGGTAGTGTCATCCAATGCTACTACTTCATCGTATGCCAAAGTTCTTAATTTTTTTACATTAAACCGGAGAAGTTAAATGGTGGAAGATCAAATCTCCCTTAGCCCATTATCCTTTTTCTAGGCCCGACGGAGGAATATGCATTGATGTGATTTTATATTACTTCGCTCGAGACGATACAAATTTCTAAATAGTTTGCTTTGATGTTCGGTCTGAGAAATTCAAGTTTGTGCCCATAGGATCCGAATATATTGCTGTTAAAAAGTTGATTAACTATGAGGGTAAATTAGGTATGATTACCCGAAAATTTCGTGAACGTATGATCATGTGGGTTCTAGAGGATGTCGAGAAACATGATTGGTCGAAACATCTATTCACTCTTCCTGGTGATACAGTCAGTGGCATTGGCCTTGTTTCCGTGGTTGGAGTGACCGCTACAGGTGAAATTGTTTTGATGGAGAACTCCAACCCGTTTTACGTTTTCTACTTCCATCCCGAGAGGAACACTGTCAAACGCCTTGAAGTCCAAGGTCTTGAGAACCGTGGTGGTAGTAGTAGAGTTTATGCCTTTGTTTACCATGTAGATGATCTCACGTTTATTATGAAATCTCTGACCTGATTCTTCTCCAAGTCTGCTAAAAGCTCTGTTTTTAATACAAAAGGTGTATTCGATAAGATACTGGACCTTTTGACCTGACCTTGCTCGGTTCTGGACCTTCTGGTCATCTTAGAGAAGTGATAGAGTAAACTCAAGATCAATAGAGAATCGTATTACTCAATCCAATGTAAAGATTACAAAGAATTGATCTCACCACGCCAAGAGCTTACAAGTAGAAACAGCTCAATAACAATGACGAGATTTATCTCACAACTCTCAGAGAAAGATTCAAGAAGATGACTAACAACAATATCTGATGAAAATGATAAAATGATTCCTCTCGTACTCTTTATTCTACTTTCGTCGTTTTCTGTAACAACCTTCTCCCACTTGCTTCTTCACAATCTTTAATCTCCACTCTACACGTGTTCTCATCTCTACTCTTTATTTATTGATCACGTGCCTTCCCTTTTCCTATATCAAATCCTCCCCAATCGAAAGAACCTTGACCTCAAGGTTCAAAAGTAGGATACTTCCTCTGCAAGTCATACAGAAACTCCCAAGAAGCTTCCTCTTCACCCAAATTCGTCCATTTAACCAAGACTTTTGTTGCAGCTCTGTTCTGCCTCCTAACCATTTTCCTCTCCAAGATCCGTTCAGGTTGTTTCTGCAGCACATCCGTGATAACCGTTGGTAAATGATGAGCCGTATGAACATTTCCCACCAAAACCTTCAGTTGAGAAACATGGAAGACCGGATGGATCAACGACGTTGGAGGTAACTCAAGCTTGTACGCCACCTCTCCACAACGATCCAAAATCTTATAAGGACCATAAAACTTCGGAGCTAACTTGTTATTGGAACGCATCACCGTCGACTGCTGTCTATAATGCTGCAACTTCACATAAACATAGTCACCAATCTCAAAACTCCTCTCTGTTCTATGTAAGTCAGCATTCTGTTTCATGCGATGTTGAGCTCGAAGTAGATGAAACTGCAGCAGTAAGACCATGTCCTCACGCTCTTGCAGGGACTTAGCAACCACATCAACCTTCGATTCACCCGGAAGATAAGGTAAGTGCAGAGGAGGAGGTCTTCCATACACTGCTTCAAACGGTGTCATCTGTGTAGCAGTGTGAAAGGTCGTATTGTACCAGAACTCAGCCAGAGGTAACCATCTACTCCAGAGATGTGGACGTTCACTTGTCATACAACGCAAGTAACTCTCTAAGCAACGATTAACCACTTCTGTTTGACCATCGGTTTGAGGGTGGTAAGCTGATGAATAGTTAAGAGACACACCTTGTAATGTGAACAACTCTTTCCAAAAGTCACTGAGAAAGATGGTATCTCGATCACTCACAATGGACTGAGGTAATCCATGAAGCTTGAAGACAGTATCAAGGAAGGCTTGAGCAACAGAAGCAGCCGTATATGGATGACTCAAAGCCATAAAGTGAGCAGCTTTACTCAACCTATCAACAACGACGAAGATAACCGTTTTCCCAAAGGAATTAGGGAGACCACCAATAAAGTCCATTGAAATATCTGTCCAAACAGCAGTTGGAATAGGCAATGGTTGTTGTAATCCAGGTGATGCTACTGTCTCGTACTTGCACTGCTGACATACATAGCAACTACTGATATAGCTCTGAATGTCCTTACTCATACCCTTCCAATAGAAAATGCTTTTAACCCGTTGATGTGTAGCATCTCGACCTGAATGCCCACTACTACTCGAGTCATGCAACCAAGCCAGAATTCTCTTTCTCAATGCATCAACAGCAGGAACCACTAACTTCCCTTTCCTGCGTAATATGTCTTGTCTCCATGTAAAATGTTTCTTCGCATCAGCCTTTTCTTTCAATGCTTCAATTATCGCCATCATCTGAGCATCTTCAGCATAACATCTTTTGATCTCTGTCATCAAATCACACTCGAGAACTGACAATGCCATACTCAGAACTTCAGATCCTTCCACTCGAGAAAGAGCATCGGCAGCAAGATTGTCCTTACCCTGTCTGTACTGAATTTCGTAGTCAAATTCCAGTAACTTAGGCAACCATTGCTGCTGAATAGGGGTGTTGAGACGTTGCTCCAATAAGTATTTCAAGCTGCGCTGATCAGTGCGGATAATGAAATGGCCATGAAGCAAATAATGTCTCCATTTCTGCACTGCGAACACTACAGCTAGAAGTTCTTTCTCATATATAGAAAGGTGAGCCTGTTTCCCTTTCAAATGACGACTAATGTAAGCTATAGGATGCCCTTCTTGCATCAGTACTGCACCGATACCACTTCCACAAGCATCAGTTTCCACCACAAATTGCTTACTGAAGTTCGGTAAAGCCAGAACAGGTGCTTCACATAGCGCTGTTTTCAAGTTATCAAACGCAGATTGAGCATCTTCAGACCAGCAAAACGAATCCTTCTTCGTTAATACTGTCAAGGGTCGTGCAATTCCTCCAAAGCCACGCACAAACTTCCGATAGTAGCCTGCTAAACCCAAGAAGCCTCTTAGTTGCTTCAAACCAGTAGGCTGAGGCCACTCCTTCACCGCTTTGACCTTATTAGGATCAGTTGAAACGCCTTTAGCTTCAATGAAGTGACCAAGATATTCAACCCTCGTTGTAGCAAAGTCACACTTGCTTCTCTTTGCGTACAATTGGTGACGCCTCATCACTTCAAAGACCTGACCAAGATGTTGAATATGCTCCTCCACAGAAGCACTATAGATCAAGATATCATCGAAAAATATGAGCACAAACTTCCTCAAGAATGGCTTAAAGACTGTATTCATCAACTTCTGGAATGTGGCTGGTGCATTCGTGAGACCAAACGGCATTACCAGATATATTGATCACGTGCTTCTTCACAATCTTTAATCTCCACTCTACACGTGTTCTCACAATCTTTAATCTCCATTCTACACGTGTTCTCATCTCTACTCTTTATTTATTGATCACGTGCCTTCCCTTTTCCTATATCAAGAAGAGATTTTTCTAAAATGATGTAGCAACTTTGAGATTTTACTGTGGCTCAGGATATTACTAGATTCAAGACAAATTTGGTCTGTCTTGTGTGTTGCTGAACCTAACCTTAAGACTGATCCACTTTTGGATCCGCAAATCTCAGCTTCAAAATTAAGTGTGTCTTAATTGGTGTAATTGAAAATGAATAATAGGAAAGTATTTTTCAATATCATGTGAAATACAAAAAAAACATGTAGTGATTACATATCTATTAAACATTTTTTTTAACCTCTAAAACTTCTGCATCATGGTCGACAAAAAAAAAAAACTTCTGCATCATCAGACATTATGAAATCCACAAACTCAAAAATCAGCTCACAATTGATTGCAGCTAGATCCGATACTAGGCATGGGCGTTTTACCCTAACCCGAAGTACTGACCTAAATCCGAACCCAAAAAATCAAACCCGAATCCACACCGTTATATAAAAATAACTGAAAGAAACTTATGAGCCTAGTACTTTGGACTTTGGATATAATCCGAACTGAACCAAATCCGAAGTAGGATCCGAATTTTCCAAAATTAGTTAATTTTGTTAATGTTTTTATATATGTTAAGGTAATTTAGATAGTTTATAGTATTCTAAATATTTATGTCGTCTATGTTATATGTTATTTTGAATATATTTTAGTTAATTTAGACAGTTTAACTAATTTTTAATTATACTTGTGAATAATTTACATATTTTGAATACTATTTTGTCAAATTTTTAGGTTTTTAAAAAATATTTTTGGACGATTTCAGACATTGGTTATTATCTGATCCAAACCGAACCCTGAAAGAACTGAACCCGATCCAATAATTAGCAAAAACCGAATGGTACTTGTTAGCATAGTACTAAAAATCCGAAAATCTGAATCAACCGAACTGAAACCTATTGGGCCACCGAATGCCCAGGCCTATCCGATACCACCAAAAAAAGAAGAAAAAACAGAACCGAGGTTCGACCGGTTTATGCCTTTAAACCAAAATCAAACTAAATCAACTTATCAACCGAACCATGCACGATATGGTTTGGTTCGTAATGAAAGCCCTAGGTCTGGAACAATATATTACGTACAATTATCTTCATTCACCTCTCTTTCAGAGTCTGGTGATGATGAATATAATCCCTCTCGAAATTTTTCACGAGATTTTCTCTAGATTGCCGGTCAAGTCAATAGGGAAGTGTCGTTGCGTGTCGGAGCAATGGAGGTCCATCCTTTGCAATGCAGATTTTACCGAGCTGTTCTTAACCAAGTCTTCCGCTCTTCCTAGTCTCTTGTTCGCCATGGAAAGATCTGGAAACAATAATGAGATTCTCTTCTTTTCGTCGTCTCAGCTTGATGACAAGTTGTCGTCCTTAGCCGCCAGTGTTCAGTTCAAGGTAACTAAAGACATGCCGCTGGAACTTTGTGGTCATGCATCTGGTTTGTTCTGTTTACGTAGTATGCCAACAATGGATGAGAAGGAGGAGTATACAGAGTATACGGAGCATGTGATATGTCACCCTAGCACAGGACAGTATGGGTTCTTGCCTACAGTGACGACCCGCTGTACTAGCTTCTTAGGGTTTGATCCGATTGACAAGATATTCAAGGTGGTGTCATCCAGCTCGACCTATTCATCTTTCTCCAATGTTCTTAATGTTTTTACATTAGGACCCGGAGAAGATAAGTGGAGGAATATCAAATCTCCCTTAGCCCATTATCCTGTTTCTTGGTCCGAGGGGATATGCATCAATGGAGTTTTATATTACTCGGCTCGAGGACATCATAGATCTTTCTATATAGTTTGCTTTGATGTTCGGTCTGAGAAAGTCAAGTTTATGCCCACAGAATCCAAATATATTTATGATACAACATTGATTAACTATGAGGGTAAATTAGGTATGATTAGTTGGAGATTTCGTGATGGTATGATTATGTGGGTTCTAGAGGATGTCGATAAACATGATTGGTCAGAACATATATACTCTTTTTCTGATGATACATTCAGTGACATTGTTTACGTAGTTGGAGTGACCGCTACAGGTGAAATTGTTTTGATGAGCGACTACTCCAACCCGTTTTACGTGTTCTACTTCCATCTCAGAAGGAACACTGTCAAACGCCTTGAAGTCCAAGGTTTTGAGAACCGTAGTTGTATTTGTGTTCACGCCTTTGTAGACCATGTAGATGATTTCACGTTTGATATGAAATCTTGGCAGCTGCATCAAGATGTTCCTAGGTTTGAAAGCTTTAACCAATTTAGTGCTCTAAGTCTTTTAGATGATGTATGAATATACAGGTGCAAAAAGCCTGATCCTTCTCCCAGTTGGCCAAAAGCAGTGTTTTTAAATAAAAAGATGTATTCAATATGATACTGAACCTTTTGACCCTGACTTTGCTTGGTTCTGGACCTTCTGGTCATCTTAGAGAAGAGGTCTTTCTAATTTAAATGATTTACAAACTTTGAGATTTTACTGTGGCTCAGGATATTTAATAGATTCCTGACAAATTTGGTATGTCTTGTGTGTTGCTGAACCTAACCTTAAGACTGATCCTCTTTTGGAACCGCAAATTTCAGCTTCAAAATTAAGTGTGTTTTAATTGGAGTAATTGAAAATGAATGATATACAGGAAGGTAATTTTCAATATCATGTGAAATACATATAAATACAAAAAAAAAAACATGTGGTGGTTACATATCTAATAAACAATTTATTTGAACCTCCAAAGTCCAAACTACTGTCAAACGCCATGAAGTCCCAAGGTTTTGAAAACAATGGTAGCAATAGCGCTTACATCTTTGTAGATCATGTAGATGACTCGCGTTTCATATGAAATCTTGGCAGCTGCATCAAGATGTTCTTAGGTTTGCTAGCACTAGCAAATTAGTCTTTTAGATGATGTATGAAGTTAATAAAAGGTGTATACGATATGATACTGAGCCTTTTGACCTGACCTTGCTCGGTTCTGGTCATCTTAGAGAAGAGATCTTTCTTCAAATGATTTACAAACTTTGAGATTTTTACTGTGGCTCACAATATTAAATAGATTCCAGACAAATTTGGTCTGTGTTTTGTCTTGCTGACACTAGTTAATATTTAAAAACGAAATTAGTTTACATATATAGCTTAAACTAAAAAAGTTACATTTGACACTTAACTATTCAAGTAAAAAAGAAAAAAAAAAAAAGCAAATAGTAATATTAGCAAAATAAATATTTTTTTTAGGTATAACAAATACTTTTCAATTTTTTTTTTAATTTAATTATTTTAATTTATTTACATTTAAATGTTAATATTTCCAGAAAATATTTCCTTAAGACTGATTCACTTTTTGGAACCTCAAATCTCAGTTTCAAAATTAAGTGTGTTTTAATTGTAGTGATTAAAAATTAATCATATATAGAGAAGTAATTTTCAATCATGTGAAATACATAAAAAAAAATACAAATAAGAAACATGTAGTGATTGATACCTAATAATCAATTTTTTGAACATCTAAAACTACTGCATAAGCCACTGACATTATGCTAGAATTCGTTGGCAGTGATGGTTAGAATACAAAATTTTGCGATTAAGAAAAAGTTAGTAGAAAATCAATATAACACTCATATATTGACCAAATCAATAATATCATTACTAATTTTGAAACATTTTAAAACAACTAAATCATAAATTTTTCCCTATGTATATAATGTATAGGTTTTTTTTTTTTTTTTTGAATAACCCGGTGTATCCTGGTGGATCCAGACTAGCGGCGAGTATATAGGTTTATTTTCAACAAGTTAAACCATTCACATAAAACTGTATAACATGAATTTGACACAACAACAAGTTAACACATAACAGCTACTCGGCCTACTCTAGACTCTAGAGGCCGAGATGGTTTAAATCTACAAAGACATACTCGTGGAAACACGAAGCCAATTGTTATTATCATGAGGTGATCCACAAAGCTACAAATCCGATACACCAAAAAAGAGAAGAAAAAAAGAACGGAGGTTCGACTGGTTTATGCCTTTAAACCGAGATCGAACCAACCGAACCATGCACGATTTGGTTTGTTTCGTAATGAAAGCCCTAGGTCTCGAACAGTTATATTAATATTACTGATTACGCTACGATGATTTGCATTCACCTCTCTCTCTCTTATCTCCTTCTCAGAGTCTGATGATGAATTCAATCCCTCTTGAACTTTTTCACGAGATATTCTCTAGATTGCCTGTTAAGTTAATAGGGAGGTGTCGTTGCGTGTCGCAGCAATGGAGATCTATCCTTTGCAGTGCAGATTTTACCGAGCTGTTCTTAACCAAGTCTTCCACTCGTCCTAGTCTCTTATTCACCATGAAAAAATCTAGAAACAACGAGTTTATCTTCGTTTCGTCTCCTCAGCTTGATACTGAAGATGACAAGCCGTCAGTAGCCGCCTGTGTTCAATTCAAGTTATCTAAAGACACGCCGCTGGAACTTTGTGGTCACGCCTCTGGTTTGTTCTGTTTTCGTTTTATGCCAACAATCACAAAGGAAGATAAGGATAAGTATACTGATCATCTGGTATGTCACCCAAGCACAGGACAATATGGGTTCTTACCTACACTGAGGAAGGGCGGTAAGAGCTACTTAGGGTTTGATCCGATTGACAAGGTGTTCAAAGTAGTATCATCCAATGCAACCTATTCATCTTGCTCCAATGTTCTTAATGTTTTTACATTAGGAACCGGAGAAATAAGGTGGAGGACGATCAAATCTCCCTTAGCCCATTCTCCTTGTTCCGAGGGGATATGCATCAATGGAGCTTTATATTACTTGGCTCGAGGATCCTATAGAAATTTCTATATAGTTTGCTTTGATGCTGTGTCTGAGAAATTCAAATTTATACACCCAGGATTCCCTCATGTTGATACTAAAAAAATTATAAACTACGACGGTAAATTAGGTATGATTAGTTGGAGATTTAGTGAAAGTATGACCGTGTGGATTCTAGAGGATGCCGAGAAACATGATTGGTCGGAACATCTAATCACTCTTCCTGGTGATATATTCAGTGGCATTGGTTTTGTTTCCGTTGTTGGAGCGACCACTACAGGTGAAATGGTTTTGATGAACGACTACTCCAACCCGTTTTACGTGTTCTACTTCCATCCCAGAAGGAACACTGTCAAACGCGTTGAAGTCCAAGGTTTTGAGAACCGTGGTGATAGTAGAAGAGTTTACGCCTTTGTAGACCATGTAGATGATCTCACGTTTAATATGAAATCTTGGCAGCTGCATCAAGATGTTCCTCCTAGGTTTTAAAGCTTTAACTAATTAATTTCGTGCTCTTAGTTTTTTAGATGATGTATGTATTTTACAGGTGCGAAAAACCTGATCCTTCTCCCAGTTGGCTAAAATCTCTGTGTTTTTTTTAATGAAAAGGTGTATTCAATATGATACTGAGCCTTTTGACCTGACCTTGCTCGGTTCTGGTCATCTCAGAGATGAGATCTTTCTTCAAGTGATTTACAAACTTTGAGATTTATTGTGGCTCACAATATGAATAAATATCCAGACAAACTTGGTCTGTCTTTTTGTGTTGCTTAACCTAACCTGTGAGTTTTTGTTATATTTATTTTTATCATGTAAGGATGGATGGATAATTTATTTCCTTTTGTTTTCAAGCTGTCATATTCTCTGTATTTAATGATTTTTTTTGTCCAAATAATCAACAATCTTTGTCATACCTTGAAACTTTTGTTTCTTGTGTTATGCATTCCCAAATAAACTCTGGACCCCTTCATTGGTTCTATTATGAATTTGACACAACAAGAAGTTAACATGCATTTGTTGGATACAAGTGAGATAACTTGAAAGAACTGAACTCTTTATCCGTTTCAAAAGAGGGTGCGATTTGTTGGAGCAGTGAATGCTAGACATGATCATGCACCCAACAGCTACTCTAATAATACTTTTAAAATTTAGCATTCTAGTTCCCAGCAATGTTGCTTGTAAGTCTGAAGCACTCTGTCCCAATCATCATGTCAGCTTTAAGCTTCTCATCTCAAGCCACTAAACTCGCTCCTCTTCATCTTTAAGGGGATCTTCCTCATAGGTGACTAAAGACTTTTGTAAGGATAACAATTAACAGAGGTATATAATATACACGTCTTTTCAGAGGCCGAGATGGTTTAAGTTTGATACAACAAAAAAAGAAGAAACAAAAAGAGGTTCGAACGGTAT